>CAJQZJ010031962.1:4358463-4377805 GCA_907164525.1 Lophiomys imhausi | reverse complement strand
AATCCCGGGCAGACCCAACCCACAGGCTAAATACTAAATGAACAGCCAATCAAGTAAAGCCACGTAGTGCAATCTTAGAGGCCCACGTATGCGGAAGCAAGCCAGATCAGCAGTCTTTGCCAAATATGGACTTGTTTACCACCGAGAGCGCTCACCGTCGGGCTGGTGGAAGGTGGAGACCAGCGCCATCTTTAAGGCGCGGCACGTCGCAGCTCTCTACACTGTATTATTTCTGTGTATGATCCTTGTATGCCCAATCTTTCCAGGACTTTTAGATTGAAGGGGTGTTGGATTTTGTCAAGTGCTTTTTCAGCATCTAGAAAGATGATCATGTGTTTTTTTTTTTTTTTCAACTTGTTTATATGGTTAATTACATTGATGTATTTTTGTATGTTGAACCATGCCTGCATTCCTGGGATGAAGCCTACTTAATCATGGTGTATGATGCTTTTGATGTGTTCGTGGATTCGGTTTGCCAGTATTTTATGAAGTATTTTTGCATCTATGGTCATGAGGGAGATTGGTCTGAAGATCTCTTTCTTTGTTGGGTATTTGCGTCGTTTATGAATCAGGGTGACAGTGGCCTCATGGAATGAGTTTGGCAGTGTTCTTTCTCTATTTTGTGGAGGAGTTGGAAGAGTATTGGTATTAGCTCTTCTTTGAAGGTCTGGTAGAATTCTGTGCTGAAACCATATGGTCCTGGGCTTTTTTTAATTTGGAGATTTTTAATGACTGTTTCTACTTCCTTAGGGGTTATAGTTCTTCTAGTTTCTGTTTTTTTTTTCCTCTCCTGGGAGCCTATCTGTTGCTTTCCTGGTATTGGTCTTGTAGACATCTCAGATTATCCCATGGCGCCAAAATGGTGTGGTATCCAGTTTGCTTCTCTCTCTCTCTCTCTCTCTCTCTCTCTCTCTCCCTCTCTCTTCTTCTTCTTCTTCTTCTTCTTCTTCTTCTTCTTCCTCCAGGAATGTTAGGCTACTATTCATTCAGATGTTCATAGGTCAGAATACTGAATGTAGACATAGCATCTCTCCTCTCTGCCACCTACAGATGCACATGTGACATAGCAGTCACATCTGCAATGCCAGTAGGGGGAGGAACACTGATTACTCTTTAGCTACTGATCTTTGCTCCTTTTTCTGATGTATCTGAATGAAAGAGTCTGTAGAGGAACCAAGCACACAGTGTAACTCAGGGTTAGCAGTGTGGCAGTCCATCACTGCATTCCTAATGATGCTCTTCAAAAAATGTGAACACTATTTTGTTGTGAGAAAATGAGATACGAGAGCTCTTTCTTCTCCAAATTAAGGGATAACTCAAAATATTTTAATCTTCCCCTGTCAGTCTTCAGAAATGCAGACAATGTCTTCCTCATTTTCTTTATCCCCTAGACTTCTAGTTGAAGGAGTTGGCTTCAATTATGCATGTGAGTACTGGTGGGAAGGGAACAAGGATAAATATTAAAACTCAATGATTGATTTTACTGAAATTAACTTTTATGGCAGTCATTTACTGTGTAATCAATTAAATATTTAAAAGCTTCATCAGTGGTAAATTTATTTGCAGAGGGCAGAACTGGAGACTATCACACAATAAACGGAATTTAATATTGTGAAAGTTAAAAGTTATGACATGTATTGTGTATTCTAGCATGCACTCAGAGATAAGATTCTGAAAAGTCTATAAATTTGCAAAATTATGAATGGGAAAATCCCCCTTTCTTCCATGTCAGTGTTTGTAGTGTTTTTGTCAAGGTCAGTTTTCCTCTTCTTGACACACAATTTCAAAATTGTATATATGAATGAATATACTAGATATATTTGAATGTATGTCTGCATTACTTTTTGATATTAAGCTCCTCTTTAATGAGTTTTATTTGTTTCATTTTGGTTTGCCTTGGTTTTAAGCCTAGGCTTTAACAAGTGAGCCATATTTGTCTTTCATCTGTCCCCATATAATAAATCTCTTTCAAGTTTTCTTAAAATTATGATTCACTGAAGCATTCTTTCCTACATCCAAGTGATACTTAGGTTTTTTTTATTTTTAGTTAAAAATTTCTTCTAATAAGAGGAAAATATAAAATAATCAAAATTATCTTTTATAATTATATTTTATCTCTGTTAGATTTATAACATCTGTTATGTTCTAATTTTGATCCACAGTGTTTTCCATTAAACTACAATGATATTACTACAACTAAAGTTTGTTATTACGTTTAATTTTATACAAGTTAAAAATTAATTTATTTCCACAAGTTTTTACTATTACTTATACAAATTTTCCATCTCCATAAGAAAGGTTTATTCTTTTTTCCCTTTCTCATCCTTCTCTTGTACACACACACACACAGAGGCATGAACATAATATATTTGATTTTATTATAAGTAATAATATGTTGATTGCTAAGTTAATGCTAATTTTTCCCTGAATTTAAAATCGTAATTTTGAGGTAAGCTTCTGTGACATCAAACTTTTCACTGGAATTTACCTTCTATTGAATTGTGCACTCTTTGGTTGTCATGCTAATTTATGTGAGTTAATTAAGAGTTTATAAATTCCTGGTATTTTAAAATTTATGCATATTTTTTCTTTTGCTTTTGAAATTACTATAAAATTACATAATTTCTTTTATCGATATCCTTCCTTCAAACCCTTTCATATTACCCTGCTTGTTGTCTTTCAAATCTATAGCTTCTTAGTTCAATACTTGTTTTTACATTCATATACATGTGTATAGACATATATTCCTCAAACAACCTATTCAATCAGTATAATGTTAATTCTATGTATGTTTTCAGGGCTGAATATCTGTCAAGGGATAATCAGTTAGTATGCTCTTCACTGGAAAAGATTATTTTTTCCACTCTCAGCATCTTGAGCTGCTTTTAGTCATTTGTATAGAATTGAAGGCTGTTGATTTTTTCCATCAATTTTAGCAAGTTTATTGTTGCCCATATTCAGCTCATAATTAGGAAGTTGGGTTATTGAGTGTTTATGGGTGTCCTTTAATATATGTTGGCAGATCATTGTTGGAAGGCATGTTTGAAAAAAGAAAATTAAGATAGTATTCTGGTGAGAGTTCAAGCATTTTGTGTCAGCGATTTGCTTTAATATTCTAGTAAAATAATAACTTTATGTTCCATATTACATCATAACATTCCAGCATCAAATTTGGAAGAAAAGTAGATCCAAAATGGTGCAGACCATAGAGCATTGTATCTGAGTAGTAGATGAATGAGATTAGTCACTGTGGAGTGATTGTGAGGTCCTGAAGCCGACTATGAAACACAGATGCTGTCTGAATTTTTGCGGCAAACATTGAGATTGGTCACCACTCAAAACAGCTCAAGAAGTTTGCGAGAACACCACCCTGAGATCAGCCATCTCAGGTAACCCATCTGGAGAGGAGCACTGGCCAGAGCAGATCTAGCCCAGCAGTGATTCAGCCTATGCCTCCAGCCACAGATCAGCAGCCACACCTTTCTGCCTGATACCAGCCTGCCCTCAGACCTGTCCACCCAAGAGGGAAAAACAGCCAGACCAAAAGAACAAAGGTAAGTAAGATTTTCTTTCTGGAGTTCCCAAAATGGCAACACAGTGTGCACTGTAGCTTAGTAACAGAGATCTAAGGCAGTCACAGCAAAGCAATTAGGAGCCAAAACTGACTGCAAACAGAGCCAGCAACTGTGTGTTATCCACAAATATTGGAGCAGGTCACTCACCCTAGCACCCAAGCATTTGAGGCAGTCAGCAACAGGCACACTGAGGCTGGCACTCATCTTGGGTGGAGCTCCCTGCCTGTAAAGTCAGCCTAGCTGTGGAGCCAGAACCACTGTGTCAGTGAGGGGAGAACACAGGCCCAAACACAGCTCTACCTGCCTTTCTGAAGAGACCTGCCAGCTTTAAGGTCCTCAGAGGATAGACCCTTCCCCAATCCAATCTCATGTATATTGGTCCAGTTGGGTCACAACCAGTTGGGAAGAGCATCAGTCACTATCCAAGAGAGAGTCAGTCTATTACAGGAACCTACCCACCATCTGGAGGTGGATTTCATGATCTCAGGATCACCCAACCCCCAGAACAGGGAGTTTTCCTGAGCACCAAGATCAACTGACATCAAAAACAGACAGACAATACCAGAGTCAATCAGATGACAAAAGGTCAGCACAAGAATATGGTAAAAAAAAAGGAATATGATGTCTCCAGAACCTAGCTATAATGCTACAGACAACTCTGGATATCCTAAAGCAATTGAAAGAAAGAAAAATTACCTTAATCTTATGTTTATACTAATAATAGAAGGCCTAAAGGAGCAACTGGAAAACCTTAAAAAAAGAAAAGGAATTAGAGACACTAGCATCACCAACAGAATACAAGAGATGGAAGAAAGAGTTTCTGGCACAGAGGATAAAACTGAAGAAATTGTAAAATCTAAAAAAGTCCTGACACGAAACCTTCAGGAAATCAAGGACACTATGAAAAGACAAAATCTCAGAATAACAATAGAAGAAAGAGAAGATTCCCAGCTCCATGGACCAGAAAATATGTTCAACAAAATCATTGAAGAGAATTTCCCAAATCTAAAAAATAGATGTCTATAACTGTACAAGAAGCTTACAGAACTCCAAATAGATTAGACCAGAAAAGAAAATCCTCATGCCACATAATAATCAAAATACTAAATGTACAGAACAAAGAAAGAATATTAAAAACTGCTAGGGAAAAGGGTCACATAACATATAATGGCAAACCTATCAGAATCACACCTGACTTTCCATCAGAGATACTAAAAGCCAGAAGGGCCTGGACAAATGTCTTGCAGACCCTAAAAAACCACAAATGCCAAGCCAGACTACTATTCTAAGCAAAATTGTCAATAAACATAGATGGAGAAAATGAGATATTCCATGACAAAGCTACATTCAAACAATATCCATGCACAAATCCAGCTCTGCAGAAAATGTTAGAAGGAAAACTCCAACTCAAAGAAGTTAACTACACATAAGAAAGCACAGCAAGCAAGTAATGTACCTGCAGCAAAACCAAAAGAAGAGAAGCTCACTCACATAATATTTCCACCAACAGCAAAATAACAGGAATTCACAATCATTGGTCCCTAATATCTCACAACATCAATGGACTCAATTCCCCAATAAAAATATACAGGCTAGCAGAATAGATGCAAAAACAGAATCCCACACATCTGCTGCTTACAAGAAACACACCTCAGCAAAAATGTAGGCATTTTCTCCAAGTAAAGTGCTGGAAAAAGATATACCAAGCAAATGGACCCGAGAAGCAAGCTGGAGTGGCCATTCTAGTACCCAATAAATTAGACTTTCAACCAACATTAATCAAAAGAGATAGGGAACGACACTACATATTCATCAAAGGAAAAACCCACCAAGATGACATCTTAATACTGAACATCTATGCCCCAAATGTAACACCACCCACATTTGTTAACGAAACACTACTGAAGCTCAAATCCCACATTGAACCTCACACATTAATAGTGGGAGACTTCAACACACCACTCTCACAACTGGACAAATAAATGATGCAGAAACCAAACAGAGAAATAATGAACCTCACAGATGCCATGAATCAAATGGACCTAATTGATATATATATATGAAAATTTTACCCCAAAACAAAAGAATATACTATCTTCTCTGTACCATATGGAACCTTCTCCAAAATCAACCATATAGTCTGTCATAAAGCAAGCCTCAACAGATATAGAAAAATTGAAATTACCCCTTGTAACTTCTCAGACCATCATGAAAAAAGCTTGATGTCAACAATAACAACAACAACAACAACAAAAAGAAACATAAAGCTTGAAAAAACATGGAAACTGAACAACTCTCTGCTCAAAGACATCTGGGTCAGGGAAGAAATAAAAAAAGAAATTAAAGTCGTCTTAGAACTCAATGAAAATGAAGGCACAACATACCCAAACTTATGAGACACATTGAAAGCAGTGCTAACAGGAAGTTTATAGCACTAAGTGCCTTCAAAAAGAAACTGGAGAGTTCCATTACTAGCAGCCTAAAAGTACACCTAAAAGAGCTAGAACAAAAAGAAGCAAACACTCCCAGGAGGAGCAGAGGACAGGAAATTGTCAAACTCACTGCTGAAAACAACAACTTAGAAACAAAAAGAACAATACAAAGAATTGACAAAACTAAGAGTTGGTTCTTTGAGAAAATCAACAAAACAGACAAGTCCTTAGCTAAACTAACTAAAAGGCAGGGGGGAAATACCAGAATCAACAAAATCAGAAATGAAAAGGAGGAAATAACAACAGACATCGAGGAAATCCAAAGAATCATTAGGTCCTACTTCAAAAACTTGTACTCCACAAAATTGGAAAACCTAAATGAAATGGAAAATTTTCTTGATAGATTCCACCTACTAAGCTTAAATCAAGAACAGGTAAAGAAATTAAGCAGTCCTATATCCCTTAAGGAAATAGAAGAAGTCATTTGAAGTCTTCCAACAAAAAGAAGCTCAGGTCCAGATGTTTTCAGCACAGAAGTCTACCAGACATTCAAAGAAGAGCTAGCATCAATATTCTCCACACTATTCTACAGCATAGAAACAGAAGGAATAATGCCAAACACATTCTATGAGGCCACAGTCACCCTAATACCTAAACCTCACAAAGACCAAATGGAGAAAGAAAATTTCAAACCAATTTCCCTTATGAACATTGATGCAAAAATACTTAATAAAACACTTGCAAACTGGATCCAAGATCACATCAAAAGTATCATACACCATGATCAAGTAGGCTTCATTCCAGGGATACAGGGGTGGTTCAACATTAGAAAATCCCTCAATGTAATCCACCACATAAACAAGCTGAAAAAAGAACCACATGATCATTTCACTGGACACTGAAAAAGCTTTTGACAAAGTCCAGCATCACTTCATGTTAAATGTCTTAGAGAGATCAGGCATAGAAGGACGATACTTAAACATAGTAAAGGCAAATACAACAAGCCAATAGCCAACATCAAACTAAATGGAGAGAAACTTAAAACATTTATTCTAAAATCAGGGACAAGGCATGGCTGCCCACTCTCTCCATATCTCTTCAAAATAGTATTTGAAGATTTAGCTAGAGCAAGACAACAATTAAAGGAGATCAAGGGTATACAAATTGGAAATGAAGAAGTCACACTATCCCTATTGGAATATGATATGATAGTATATATAAGTGACCCCAAAAATTCCACCAGAGAACTCCTACAGATGATAAATTCCTTCAGCAAGGTGGCTGGATACAAAATCAATTCAAAAAATCAGTGGCCCTTCTTTATACAAAATATAAATGGGCTGTAAAGGAATAAACACCCGTTGCAATAGCCACAAATAAAATAAAATCCCTAGGGTTAACTCTAACCAAGCAAGTGAAAGACCTGTATGATAAGAACTTCAAGTCCCTGAAGAAAGAAATTGAAGAAGATATCAGAAGATGGAAAGATGGAAAGATCTCCCTTGCTCGTGGATAGGTCGGATTAACATAAAAAATGACCAGAACATGCTGGTGAGGGTCTGGAGAAAGGGGAACCCTTCTCCTTTGTTGGGGCTTATGCAACCACTATGGAGGTCAGTCTGGCTATATCTTAAAAAACTTGGAATAGCTCTGCCTCGGGACCCAGCCGTAACACTTCTGGGTATACATCCAAATGACTCCTCTGTAGGGAGTTAGTAAATATCTAGGGGGTTCTGATGCATTCTCTTAATTCAGGGCATGAAGATCAACTTGGCTGTGACCAATTATCTTATCAGCTTGTGGACTAAAAACAGGAAACAGGAAAGACTTGACTAAAAAACAAGGTTGAAGCCAGGTGAAAAACAGGAAAGACTCAATGGACTAGAAACAAATATTTTGCCTGGAATTGTTTTCAGCTGCTAAGTGGGCAGAACCCAAATTAAGGTGAAACAGAGTTCCACCTACATAAGGACAAGTGGATGGAGTGAAGGAGGGCCCCTCATGTTAGGTAGCTTCCATGCTAGTGAGTCCTGATGGAAAAAGTGTTGGTGAATTGATGGCCAGATCTCCCTGAGGCAGAAAGAAGCTGGCGAACATAGAAAATCCTCAGCAGGACAGCAAAAGGCCAAGGACTAAACCCTGTGGCTCAGCTTTTGCCTAGAGGGGTTTGACCTGTCCAAACAGTGGCCTAAACAAAACTGTGGCCGGCTTTAAGGACTGAGGCAGAGCAGCAGAGTTGCTAATAAGAAGGAAAATAAGTTGGCCTAGAAATAGCTGAAGTCTCCCAGAGAAAAGAAAGCCTCAAGCCTTATTTAAGGTGAGACTGTCACAGCCAATTTACCCTGACGAATCTACATCTGAGATATTCCAGAAAAAACAACTGCTAAGTGCGTTAAAGGGTCTACCACAAAGACTGTGTTTCTGAGAACTGAGGACCTGCCCCAGAGACTGTATCCCTCTAAAAGGTTATGAAAAAAGTTGTAATAGTTGTCAATAAGTTTAGTGGCTAGGTCAAAGGAGTTGTAGGTTTTGTAGGATTAGTAGTTAAATGTTTATATTTTTATAAGTGAATATAGTTATCAATAAATAAATATTGAATAATTTTAAAAAGTTCAGTTACACTTCTCACCAAATCACAAGGAAGTTTCCTCATCTATGTTCATAGCAGCCTTATTTGTAATAGCTAGAAACTGGAAACAACTCAGATGTCCCTCAACCGAAGAATGGATTAAAAAACTGTGGTACGTTGACACAATGGAATACTACTCAGCTATCAGAAATAATGAAATCATGCAATTTTCACCCAAATGGATGGAACTAGAGAAGCTCATGCTGAGTGACTTAACCCAGACTCAGAAGGATGCACATGTGCACATGGCATCTATTCACTTATAGTCACATTTTAGCTATATAGTACAGGTATCTATACTACAACCAATGCACCAAAAGAAAGATGGACATAGACTTTCTTTTATTTATTTATTTTTGTTTGTTTTTTGTTTTCTCTCTCTGTCAGTGAAACACTTTTCCCTGGTAGTACTGCCTTGTAGGACCCCAGTGTATGAGTAGGCTCTTGGCCTTCATATTGCTGCTGAACTGGGGCAGGGGAGTGTTATGTAGGGACACTCCACTCCAGAGGAATGGTATGGAAGGGTTAGGGGGTAGAGGGTGGGAGGGCAGGACTGGCAAGGGTGGAAAGAGGACACTATGATGGAGATGTAACCTGAAGCAATAAACAAATAAATTTATTTTTAAAATGGTAAAAATATATGAATACCACAGACTTACTTTAAAATAAATGGTTTTATGATTAAAAAAATTGTGATGTTTTGGCCTTTTGTTAGCAACTGTCATAAACTGTTTAGGATAATTAAGAAACACAAATGAATTGTCATTGAAGCATATCATTTTGTTAGGTAATAGGGCAGTCTATCACAGTTATTTTCTAAGTGAATCAGAAATCCAGTTTCTAAGAGACAAGCAGTATTTGCTTATCCAAATATAAGGAGATAGGTGGTCTTCAAAAACTTCAAGAGATCTGGATAACGTGGCATTCAAAGATGTTTTCTTAATATTGTTTTGATATTGAGACATGTAAGCTCCTGACAGTACCCCCTATTCTACTCCAAGTAGAATATAGCATCAAAGAATCTCCAATTGGAGATGGTTGAATTAGTGGCAAGCTTGTCACTTGGCAAGGAAAAAAAAAATCCTTTCTTCAACCACAGACATAGTGCTGTCCATAAAGGACAAAACTTGGAAGCAGGTAAGTCGACAGCCTACCTCTGCCAAGACAGGGTAGGCAAGTCCTTCATAGTTACTGCTTTACAATCAATGTCTGTCAGAGAAATGGGGTCAAACAGCTGAAGATTGGTGCTGTAATGTAGGCACAAAAATTGGGTACTGTCTAAGCAGCCACTGGTATTCATTTCTTAGTTTTGGAAGCTGCTGGCCCTGTACTGCCAGTGTAATCAGATATATTTATCCCTCTCAGGTCTCTGATGTGGATGAGGACTAGAGAGCTAGAGTTTCATAGTTAAATTTTGAGTTGTTTAGGAATTAGGAGGATGGTCTGGATTTAAGGAGATTTATCTCTCTCAGGTCTCTGAGGTGGTTGAAGAATAGATAGCTAGAGTCTCATAGTTAAATTTTGAGTTGTTTAGGAATCAAGAGGGTGTTCTGGATCTAAGAAGATATTTTTAAAATTATGAGGCAAGTTAGTATGAAAGCTGAGTTAGATATAGAACTTTAAACTCATGGAGATGGTTAGATAGTAGAATGTTAAAGTCAGGTGCCAAATACATATGGACTGGACATTGGGAATGTATGCTAAGCCATATAACTCTTATAATCGTGGCCTATTTATTTCTGTTGTTTTGTATTGTATTTATAGTTATAAGAAAAAGAACCATTATTTGGACTGAAAGGGAGAGCTGTTGGGGGGAAAAATAAATACCTTAAACTAAAAAAAAAAAAAAAAAGAAGGGAAGAGGATGGTGGGGCTGAGGGGGAGGAGGGTGGAAGGGTGGGACTGGAGGGGGGAGTAGGGAGGGGATTGTGATTGAGATGTAACTTGAAGAAAGAAAAAATAAATTATTAAAAAATAATAATAAAAAAAAGAAATAAAAGTTGAACTGTACCAGATGTATGAAATTCATATAAATGAAACTATGTCCTGCAATCTTAACGATATCAATTCTAGGCATATGTTACCCAACAAATCTACACATTTATGGATGTTGGACCTAGTAGCCGAGGGCTCATTATATCATGGTTTTATCAAGACACTGAAACTTATGAAGAATGTTCCTAAATCAAGGATATATTAGTTACGTGTATTTTTCCAAGCTTCATAGAAGCGTCAATAAAAGGAGGCAAAAAAAAAAGATATCAGAAGATGAAAAGATTTCCCATGCTCATGGATCAGTAGGATCAATAGAATATAAATGGCTATATTACCGTAAGCAAACTACATATTCAGCACAATCTCCATCAAAATTCCAATACAAATTCCAATACAAATTTGCAGACCTTGAAATAGCAATATTCAGTTTCATATGGAATATCTAAAAATCCAGGGTCATTATAACAATCTCTGATTTCATCCATATGGTATTGGCATATAAACAAACATGTTGATCAATGGAATTCATTCAAAGATCCAGTCATACATCCACATACATACACCTGATTTTTGATAAAGGAGCCAGAAATTAAAAAAACAAAAACAAAAATCAAGCTATCTTCAGCAAATGGTTTAGGCCTAATTGTTATTTTCATGAGAAAGAATGCAAATAGAACCACATTTATCACTCTGCACAAACTGAAGTCCAAGTGGATCAACAAGTAACAAACTTAAAAACTTCTATAAGGCAATAGGACAAAATAATAGCCTACAGAATGAGAAAAAAAGTTTTCATCAAATCCAAATCAAATAAAGGGCTAGTGTGTAAAATATATACAGAACTGAAGAAACTAGTTATCAAAAAAAAACCAAACAGTCCAATTTAAAAATGGGGTACAAATCTAAACAGAAAATTCTCAATAGAGGAATCACAAATAGTTGTAAAACACTAAAATGTTAACATTCTTAGATATCAGGGAAATGCAAATCAAATCTACTTTGAGATTCCATCTTACACCTCTCAGAATGGCTAACATGAATAATACAAGTTATCTCATGTTGTTGAGGATGTGGAGTAAGGGTAATAATTACCTGAAGAATGTTCCATCCTACTACAATGACAGTTGCTCAACTATGTTCATCATTGACTTATTCATAACAGTCAGAAACTGAACATTATTTTTATTATTTTTAATTAATTAATTAATTAATTAATTAATTAATTAATTACTTCAGGTTATGTATCCATCGTAGTGGATATATAACCACTCCCAGTCCCGCCCTCTCACTCAACCTCCTATCCCTTCCATCCAACACCTCTGAAGTGGAGTGTCCCTACATAACAGTCCCCCACCCCAGTTCAGCAGTCATAAGAGGGCCAAGAGCCTCCTCATACACTGGGGGCATACAAGGCAGCACCAATAGGGTAAAATGTCTCACTGACAGGAAAAAACACTATGCTCATGTTCCCTTTGGTGCATTCGTTGTAGTATAGATATCCTGCACTATATGGCTAAAATCCAACTATAAGTGAATAGATTCCATGAGCATCATTCTGGGTCTGGGTTAGCTCACTCAGGATGAGCTTCTCTAGTTCCATCAATTTGGCTGCAAATTGCATGATTTCCTTGTTTCTGATAGCTGAGTAGGATTCCATTGTGTAGATGTACCACAGTTCTTTAATCCATTCATTGGTTGAGGGACATCTGTGTTGTTTCCAGGTTCTGGCTATTACAAAAAAGGCCAATATGAACATTGATGAGAAAACTTCCTTGTGATTTGGTGAGGAATCAATGGGATGTATACCCAGAAGTGGTGTGGCTGAGTCCCCAGGCAGAGCTATTCCAAGTTTTCTAAGATCTCACCAGACTGATCTCCATAGTGGTTGCACAAGCCTGCACTCCCACCAGCAATGGAGGAGGGTACCCCTTTCTCCACACCCTTGCCAGCATGTGCTGTCATATGAGCTTTTGATCTTAGCTATTCTGACAGGTGAGATGGAATCCCAGAGTCCTCTTGAGTTGCATTTCTCTGATGATTAAGGATGCTGAGCATTTCTTCAAGTGCCTCTCAACCAGTAGGAATTCCTCCTTTGTGAATTCTCTGTTTAGCTGTGTCACCCATTTTTTTTTGATTGGATTATTTGGTTTCTTGGCATTTAATACCTTGAGTTCTTTTTAAATTATGGATAATAGCCCTCTGTCTGATGTGAGGTTGGTGCAGATTTTTTCCCAATCTGTAGGCTGCCATTTTGTTTGAATGACAGTGTCTTTTGCCTTTCAGAAGCTTTTCAGTTTCATGAAGTCCCATTTATTGATTGTTGATCTTAGATCCTGATATGTTGGTATTCTGTTCAGGAAGTTGTCACCTGTGCTGATAAGTTCGATGGTTTTACCCACTTTCTCTACTAGCAGATTTAGTGTGTCCAGGCTTATGTTAAGGACTTTGATCTACTTGGACTTAAGTTTTGTACAAGGTGATAAGCATGGGTCTAATTTCATTACTCAGGAGGCAGAGGCAGTCAGAAGTCTGTGAGTTCAAGGCTAGCCTGGTCTACAGAGCTAGTCCAAGACAGCCAAGGATACAAAAATAAACCCTGTCTCAAAAAAACAAAAAAACTATTTTGATGATTCTTAATTTAGGAATAGTAAAGATGACGTGTCATATTTACACAATAGAGTATTAATCAACTGCCAAAAAACGACATGATGAGAGTTGTAGGCACAAGAGTGGAAGTAGAAAATATCATCTTGTGTGAGGTAACCCAGACCCAGAAAGACAAACATGGCATGAAATCATAAGTAGATATTAGCTGTTAACTTAGTAATAATCATGTCACAATACACAAACCCTGAAATGCTAAGCTACAAAGTGGGCTCTAAGAAGAAACATGGATCTCCCTGGGAATGGGAAATAGAATAGATATTGCAGTGGACTGAGAGGTGGGGATGGGAACAGGATGAGGAGGGAAGGATGGAGAAAGTGGATACTGGAAGAGAGGACTAGAATTGGAAGGTATTTATGTGGTCAATTTGGAAACCTCATCCAGTAGAAACTATCTGGATTCTATGATGCTGATCTTAGTGAGTAATACTAGTAACTGAGGATTATAGCCGGAAATGGCCATCCTCTGTAACCAGGCAATGCTTCAAGAGGTGGGACTGGGATGTCAACACAACTACAAAACCTTTGACCTATAATCTATCCCACATGCAAGATGCACTAAGGCAATGGAGTTGTAGAACAAGAGGGAGTACCCAATCTATGATGAGTCTAATATGAGGCCCACCTTGAGAGGGAACCCAGGCTTGACCTTGCCTGGATGACTATGAACTGGAATTTGGATAGCACAGTGACCTATGATAGAAAAAAAATCAATAAAATGATTCCTAATGTTATCCTCACATACTCATAGATTGGTGCTGGAAGAATAGATTTCAAAAAGACCACCACTCGCAGCTGATGGGAGTGAATTCAGAGACCCACAGACAAACATTAGACAAGAGAGCCCAAATTGGAGATCTCCATCAGATTCCTCCCTTGGGATCTCAGGGAATCTCAGGGAAGAGGGTTATAAAGAAATGTAGAAACCAAAGGGTGTAAAGATACCAGGAGAACAAGACACTCAGACCTCAACTAAGTAGGTCTCATAGGGACTAACAGAAACTGAAGGAGCAATCACTGAGCTTGCATGGTTTTGTGGTAGTCTTCTGAATATGTATTATGGTTGTCAGCTTAGAGTTTTTGTGGGACTCCTAACAGTGGAAATGGGGGCTGTCCCTAATTCATTTTTCATCTCTTGGGACCCTTTTCCTCCTATTGGGTTGTCTCACACAGCCTTTATATCAGGAATTGTGCCTCATCGTATTGTATCTTGTTATGCCATGTATGATGGATATTTCTGGTAGACCTGCCCTTTTGCTAAGAGAAATGGAGAAAGAATAAATCTGGAGAAGAGAGGAAGTGCTGCGGAGGGAATAGGAGGAGACGAGATAGGGGAAGCTGCAGTCAGATGTATCAAAACAAAAATGAAATAAAATTGATTACATAAATAACATTATGAAGACAATAAAAGTATTGGTCTAATTATTTATTTACTTATGTGTGTAGCCATTCTTAAGTAAACAACACATGTTTTACTAATGAAATCTCAGAGTTTCAGATTGTTTTGCTCAAAACCAAATATCTGAAGCAGGAAGCTGGAGAGATAGTTCAGCAGTTAAGGTCATTGGCAACTCTTCATGAGGTCTCAGGTTTGATTCTCTGCTTCCAGACAGTGGCTATTAGCATTCTGCTGCTCCAGTACTAGACAGCCTGATGCTACATCCTACTTAGAATACCTAAATTATATATAGAAGAAAAGAAAAACTGTGTAAACCTATCAGAGACACCTTTCTTTCAGTTTAGCCATATATTCCAATATTTTCCATATAAATTATAATAAGCAATTATATATTCATGAATTATCAATTATCTTAAATAAATCTTTGAGAACTTGCTGATAAATAGTTCTAATAAAATATTTCAATGCAAATAAAGTGTTGAAATAGTAAATGATACTATTGTTCTAGACTAATCCTAATAAAAATATGGTTGATAGACTTTTGCAAAAACAAACAATAAACCTATCTTTCTAAATATCCATGATATAAATTGATATGAATTATTTAGTAAGCTAGGATTTATAATTAATGTACTGTAATTTAAATGAGTTATTTCAAGATAAACAGTTTTTTTATCAGTAAAAATTAATTTAATTTGCTGTCAAGTCATCTCAAAAGTAACAAACAATAAACTGCTCATAATTTATATGTGTAAGTGGAAAAATTCTACAGAATCTTATAATACAACACTGAATAGTTTGTATGATTTTAGTGCCAAAGTTTCCCTCATTTCAAGTTTTCAAAATAGAGTCTCCTTACAACACAAATGTAAATGAGTACTTGAAATATGACCCACTGGAAAAGCAAATTCATGGTAGTGCTTGTGCAGCACAATGACCGAGGGAGGTCCTTGATTCCCTATGACATTCTTCAAATATTGAGAGACAAAACAAAGAAGCACAAATTTCTGAAATTCATAATAAGAGAGTCCATCCTATTGACAAAGAAACAGCAGAGAAAGAAAGAATCTGCATGAGCTTGGAAGCTTAATTGCTTCAGGAAAGTACATAGTACAGCCTCTTCAACAGGCTACAATGAAGATGGGAGGGAAGCCATAGATGTGATTTTCCTGACAATAGGAAGTTGTACAATATAAAAGGACCAGAGACAACATGGCATTTTCTGATGAATATGGTAACAATTTTCAACTTTGGTATTTTAGAATCAGTTCCAGTAGAAATATGTATGGAAAGCACTCAATTAATTTATTCCAAAAGTTGAAACTAAGCAACCTCAAATTTTAATACAGGAAAACAATAAGTAAACAGATTCCAACTTATGTTATCTCTAGAAAGAAATGTCTGGTAACAATAATACTAAAACAACAACAACAAACAAAATGAAAACAAACAAAAACAAAACAACAAATAAACAAAGACAAAAACAAAAAAAGCCCAAACAATCCCCCCAAAACCCCTAAAAATAAAACAAACCAAAACAAAAGGTAAACAGCTAAACACTAAACTGAACATTGCAGAATGAACAAAATATAAAAATACCAAAATCCACATAGTTATTTCAAATATTTATTTAGTATGAATATAAATGATATAGACCCAGAAAGACAATTCTGTGTAATATATTCCTATTCAACTTTGTTATGAAGCAAAAGATATAGAATGTGCTGACAGATGTTGGGTAAAGCCAATCGCCTAACTTCCTAATAAAGACTGTTTTTGAAGGAAATCTGAGACTTCTTCCAGTGAAGAAGTTTCTCATTTTTCTATAAGCTTTCCTTAATATTAGAATGACTATAGCATAATATGAAGATGGAAATACAGCATACTAAATATGTAAGAAGTAGCATAGTCTGGTGGGAATCCAAACTTGTACAGTCACTTTGGAAATTAATATGATGGTTTCTCAGAAAATTGGGAAAAGATCTACCTCCAGACCCAGCTACCCCACTCTTGGGAATATATCCAAAGGATGCTCCATCATTCCACAAGGACACTTGCTCAACTATGTTCATAGCAAATATATTTATAATAGTCATAAACTGGAAACAACGTAGATGTCCCTCAACTGAATAACTGGTAATGAAAATATGGAACATTTACACAATTGAGTCTTACTCAGTTATTCAAAACAATGACATCATGAAATTTCCTGCAACTAGATGGAACTAGAAAAGATCATCCTGAATGAGCTAACCAGACCAAAAAAGACAAACATGGTATGTACCCATTTATAAGTGGATATTAGTTATAAAGGATAACCATGCTGCATTCCACAGACCCAAAGAAGCTAAGTTATATGGAGAATTCAAGGAGAGACATACAAATCACACTGTGAAGGGTAAATAGAATAGATATCATGGGTGGACAGGGGGAGGGGTCTGGATTGGAGCATAAAGCTGGGGACATGAGAGATCAGACTGGGGGCAGATGAAGGGAGAGTATACTGGGAGGAAAAACTGGAATCAAGGGTATTTTTGGGAGGAGCTAGAAAACTAGTGCAATGAAAAATCCCATGAATCTTTGAGAGTGATCCTAAGAACTAAGGTTTCCCTATGAGCTCCTAGGTGACCTTATGAGCTAAAGCTCCTAGCAATGTGATATATGGAGCCTGAACTGCATATCTTCTGTGACCAGGCAAGAATTCCAGTGGAAAGATTTAAACAGCAATCCGTCCCCAAACCTCTGACCTACAATTTATTCTCCGTACAAGATGTGCAGAGGGAAAGTTGGTGCAAAAATGGTGGGAGTGGTCAACTAAGGACTGCTCCAGACTGAGACCAACACTGAGACTGAGTCCACCCCTGACCATCTCTGCAGGGTCAGGACCGAGAGGTTGGGTAGCCCAGAGACCATGAAACAACCAAACATGAATAACAAAAAAGAAAAAGCAAAGGAATGACTCTTAATGATATTCTGCTATCATTGGTAGTTAATGGCTGGCTCAATTGTCATCAGAAAGGCAAAACGCTTCCTACAGAAACTGGTGGAAACAGATGCAGAATCTCACAGCCAAACATTAAGGTGAACTTGGAGAAATCATGTGGAAGAGGGGAAAGAAGGATTGCAAGAGCCAGAGAAGTCAAGGACACCACAAGAAAAACCTGTACAACCAACTAACCTAGGTTCAGAGGGGATCACAGAGACTAAACCTCCAAGAGGGAGCCTGAATGGAACTAATCTAGGCCCTTTGCTCATATGTTCCAGTTGTGTAGCCTGGTCTCCTTGTGGGACCCTAGCTGAGGGAGAAGGATCTGTCTCTGAATCTTTTGCCTTTTGGGACCCTTTCCTCCTACTGGTTTGTCTCTTGTAGTCTTAATAGGAGAAAATGCACCTAGTTTTACTCCAACTTGTTATCCAGTGTTTGGTTGGTATTCCTGGGAGGCCTGCCCTTTTCTGAAGAGAAATAGAGGAGTAGGGAGAAGAGCCTGATGGTGGTGCAGGAGAACTGGGAGAGGGGAGGGAGAGGAAAATGTGAAATATTACCTTAAAATATTGGCAATGATCAATACAAATAGAGTCTCAGTCTTTGGTGATGAAAGGATAATGATTTATGCCTCTTTCAAATTATGTTTGTAAAATTTCTTAAAGTTTAGCCTATCTGTGAAACACTCCTACCCTATAATGCACCCAGATGGAAAAGAAACTGAAAATGCAATGTTGTATTGTGATGCTTTTCCCAGGAAGAAATGAAAAAAAAAAAGTCCACTCACTGCAAATAGAGCACTGAGTATAATTCAAAGAAAGAATTTTATGAAGCCTGACTTTGTCAATTAAAGATGTTCTCTGAGGTTGATCTTAAATGTTTGGATAAGGACTTACTTATATAAACAGTATTGATATAGTATAAATTCTGTCATAAATATGCAAACTGCAAAATTAATAAAAACAAAAATAAAGTCTAGGCAAAAGATTTTAAATGATACTTCACCAAATTAGATATTCAAATGGAGATATCATCAAAGAAAATGATGCCTCACATCTTCTGTAATTTGAAATTGCAAATATTCAGCAATGAGCTGTCATTTCAATTTCTAAAGTTGAAATTTTTTTAGAATAGATATCATCATGTGTATCTGGTAGAAATAACATTCTTGTGATATCTATAAAAATCCTTGGTAATTTTCTTAAATACTGCATTTTTTAAACTTTATAAAAGCATTCTTTGTGGTCCTGGTGAAAGTTACTCTTGAGAAAGCAATCATTACAAATTGTTTTGAGAAGATTCTAAAGAGAAAAGTGGTGTGGTTGTATATATGAAATGTTACCCACCTGTTGCTCTCAGTTGTCAGTCCTGTTGGGAAATGTTATAGAATCATTGACAGGTGGAGCCTTGGAAAATGAAGTATGATGTTGGGATGGGCTTGGAGAGTTACAGCCTTGGCATCACTTCACACCCAGATCATATTCTCTGTGGAGCTGTGTTCTCTAAACTTCCTGCTGTAACTGCCAGATGACATGCAGTCCTCACCATTATGGAACTCCTTTGGGAACCACGTGCCAAAAAAGTTTCTTTCATAAGTCATTTGTGTTCTTGGTGTTATATCACACACACACACACACACACACACACACACACACACACACACAC
>CAJQZJ010031962.1:4325394-4358063 GCA_907164525.1 Lophiomys imhausi | reverse complement strand
GGATCAAGGACCTCAACATAAATCCAGACACACTAACATTAATAGAACAGAAAGTGGGGAAAAGCCTTGAAATCATTGGCACTGGTAGCAACTTCCTGAATAGAACACCAATAGCTCAGGCACTAAAACAAACAATCAATAAATGGGACCTTATAAAATTGAAAAGCTTCTGTAAGGCAAAGGACACTGTCCTTAGAACAAAACGGCAGCCTACAGACTGGGAAAGGATCTTCACCAACCCAACATCTGACAGAGGGCTAATATCCAAAATATATAAAGAACTGAAGAAATTAAACACCAAAAAAATCAAATAACCCCATCAATAAATGGGGTACAGAGCTAAACCGAGAATTCACAGAAGAGGAATCTCTAAAGGCTGAGAGGCATTTGAGGAAATGTTCAACATCTTTGGTTATCAGGGAAATGCAACTTAAAACAACTCTGAGATTCCATCTCACACCTGTCAGAATGGCTAAGATCAAAAACTCAAATGATAGCACATGCTGGCGAGGATGTGGAGAAAGGGGAACACTCCCCCATTACTGGTGGGACTGCAAACATGTGCAACCACTTTGGAAATCATCTGGAAATATGTTAGAAAATTGGGAATAAATCTACCTCAAGACCCAGCCATACCCCTCTTGGTCATATATCCAAAAGATTTGAAACGAAACCACAAGGACATTGCCTCAACAATGTTCATAGCAGCTTTATTTGTAATAGCCAGAAACTGGAAACAACCCAGATGTCCATCAACTGAAGAATGGATAAAAAAACTGTGGTACATTTACACAATGGAATACTACACATCTATCAGAAATGAGGAAATCATGCAATTCAAAACCAAATGGATGGAACTAGAAAAGCTCATCCTAAGTGAGCTGATGCAGTCCCAGAAAGATAAACATGGTATGCATTCCCTTACAAATGGATATTAACCATACATCAGAGGATAACTATCCTGCAACCCACACACCCAAATAGATAGGAACCTAGCATATCTATCCTAGGAAAAATTCTACCCAGCAGTGAGTCATGGAATCTGCTGCAGGTTAGTGGAACCCCACACCCTAGATGGTGTGCCTTATCAAGCTCCAGTACGAGTGGAAGCTCTTGGGCCTCACATGATGCAAGATCTGAGGGAGTATGATATGTGAGGACCCACCTCATCTGAGGAGAAGGAGAGTACCAAGTAGAGGAACAAGGAGGGAGGGAGGGAAGGAGAGAGGGAGGGAAGGAGAGAAAAAGGGAGGGGCCAAGAGGGGAGGAGGGAGGAAACTATGTTCTAGAAGTAAATAATACTTTTTTAAGAAAAGAGTTAATAAGCTTAAAAATACAATAAAAATACAATATAAAATTTTCAAACTATAATTTACCTTACTGGCATGAAAGGAAAATGGCCTTAATTTCAGATTAGAATGTTAGACTGCAGGTGGCTACAGAGATTACACAAACTTGATACCAGCTTAAAAGTTTTTTTTTTTTTTTTTAGAGGTATAGGCTATTTCCATGGTTTGGCATTAAAAAGCAGGTAACAGGTTTAAAACACTGTAAATAAATTAAAGGTGACAGCTGTTCAACCTGGTTTTACAAACCTCCAAGAGTTGAAAAAACTTAGAGCTAAGGTAAAATAATGCACGGTGTTAGCCCATGCCGTTACCTCCAGTAGAGACAGGAGGATCACTATAGAGCTACTTGTCTTATAAATTCTAGAGTTACAAGAAACAGGGTGGTGATGGTGCACACCCTTAGTCACATCATTGGGGAAGAATACACCCTTAATCCCAACACACTAGAGACAGAAACAGGCAGATCTCAGAGCTCAAGGCCACCTGATACAAAACAAGCTCTAAACAGAGAAAAACTTTGATCCAGGGGTAGAGGAGCACATCTTTAATCCCATCAGTTGGGAACCACATGTTTTTGATCCCAAAACTTAGAATGCAGAGACAGGCACATAGGATTTGGAAAGATTAAAGTTTAAAAGCTACTTACAAAAGGCAGGCTGCAATTCAAACATATTGTCCTTTGAGATCTCAAAATATATACACTAAAGGTTTGTTTAGCTCCAAAATATCAAAATAATTTCTTCTTTAATCCGGATTGAAAGGTAATACTTTATATATTATCAAAAAAACCAAATTTGCTCCAGGAAAAATATTACCTGACCCCCCCAAAAAAAAGGTAATTGTCCCAGAGTTAGGATTAGGGCAGGGCTCTGTTCTTATCTTTCCAGGAGATTTAAAGCATCCATTCAAGGAATCCAGGGACAACTGGACAACGGAAACCTCAGCAGAAAACAGATCAGACACCAAAGAAGACGAGTGGCCCAGATGATCCAGCCTTGCAGACTTCTTCAATAGCAGTTTCCTCAAAAGTCTATAACCACAACAACTCAAAATCGCTAAGATCGTTCAGCTCCACAGACTACTCCAGCCAGATCTTCAGTAAAGTTCTGAAGATCAGCTTCTGTCTATGAACTTCGTAGGACATCTAAATAGCTGAGCACAAAGGGACTGAACATCAAATGATTCTATTAACATTTTTAACCATTTTTCCATTCTTATTTGGGCCACAAACAGGTTTACTACGTCCCAAATCAGCAGGAAGCCATTTTAAGAGAACAACGTCCCATCCCCAGAAGGTGGGGAGGGTGTTCTTCCCCTTTGGTTATTTGATAGATAATAGAAAATTTTGTTATTTAGGAGAAAAGACTACAAGCTGTTAAATGGTCTTGTTAAATGGGTTTTGGAGGTTAGACCCAGGGACTTCTCTCTTTTGCTTTTCTGTATCCTCCTTTCTCTCCTATATAGGAGTGAACAGACTGAGAAAAATGGGACATCTTCTGATATCTTAATCAATTTATTTTCTCAAAGACTTGAAGTGTTTGTCATACAAGTCTATTGCTTTCTTGGTAAGAGTTACTCCACATATTATATTATTTGTGGCTATTGTGATAGGTGTTGTTTCACTGATTTATTTTTCAGTCTGTTTATTATTTGTGCATAGGAAGGATACTGATTTTTTTAAAATATTTTTTTCCTTTATTTTTTATTTCTTCAAGTTACATCTCAATTGCAGTCCCACCCCTATTCCCCCTCCAGTCCCACCCTCCCACCCTCAACCCCCCATCCTCTTCCCTTGTTTTTTTTCTTTTAAGTTTAAGGTATATCTTATTTCCCCCTACAGTTTCCCCTTTCAGTCCAACAAATGGTTCTTTCTCTTATAATAATAAATTCAATACAGTACAACAGAGGTAATTAGGCCACAGTTATGAGGGTTATATGGCTTAATGTACATTCCCAATGTCCAGTCCATATGTATTTGGTACCTGACTTTAACATTCTACTATCTAACCATCTCCATGGGTTTAAAGTTCTACATCTGACTCAGCATTCATACTAACTTGCAACACAATTTTAAAAGTATCTTCTTAGATATCTTCTTAGATATCTTCTTAGATATCTTCTTAGATACTCCTAAACAACTCAAAATTTAATTATGAGACTCTAGCTATCTGTTCTTCAACCACCTCAGAGACCTGAGAGGGATAAATATATCTGATTTTATAGGAAGTACGGGGCCTGAAGCTTCACAAACTAAGAAACGACATACCAGTGGCTGCCTGGAAAGTTCCCATTTCCTCTCCATATATTACAGCATCGATCTTCAGTCATTTGGCCCAGTTTCTCTGACAGACATTGATTGTAGAGCAGGGGTTATGAAGGACTTACCTACCCTGTCTTGGCAGAGCTAGGCTGTCGACTTACCTGCTACCAGGTTTGGTTCTTTTTGGACAGAATTCTGTCTACAGTTGGAGCAAGGGGCTTTTCCTACCAAGAGATAGGCTTGGGACTAATTCAATCATATCCCACTGGAGATTCTTTGATGCTCATCTTCTACTTGGAGGAGAATAGGGGGTGCTGTCAGGAGTTGATATGTCTTGATATAAAAAAAATCTAAAGTTATAATAACATCTTTGAATGCCATATTCTGCAGATCTCTTGAGGTTTTTGAAGAGGCCCTATCTATCTCTTATATTAGGGTAAGCAGATGTTGCTTTTCTCTTAGCAGGTTTATTTCTGATTAGCTTAGCAAGTAACTGCAATAGGCTGTCGTAGTACCTAACAGAATGACCGGCTTGCATAACCATTAGTTTGCCTTTCTTAAATATCTTAAACAGTTTATGACAATAGTAGTAAAAGGCCGAAACATCACATTTCATTTTTTTCTTTACCTCCTAACCCTTCCATCCCATTTCTCTGGTGTGGGTTGTCCTTATATAACAGTCCCTCATCTTAGTTGAGAGGTCGTATGAGGGCCAAGAGCCTCTTCATTCATTGGGGATCTACGAAGCAGTACCATCAGTGAAAAGTGTCTCGTTGCCCGGGAGAGAGAACTACTAAACAAACAAATCAATAAGCATACAATAGATAAAAAAGACTAAAAAATAGAAAAAATATAACTAATATATAAAAAATAAATAAAGAATAAAAATTAAAAATAAGAAGTCTATGTCCAAGCTCCCTTTGGTGTGTTAGTTGTAGTATCAATACCTTCTACTATATAACTAAAATCCTACTATAAGTGAATAGATGCCATATGCGTCCTTCTGAGTCTGGGTTAGTTCACTCAGGATGAGCTTTTCTAGTTCCATCCATTTGGCTGCAAATTGCATAATTTCATTGTTCCTGATAGCTGAATAATATTCCATTGTGTAGATGTACCACAGTTTTTTGACCCATTCTTCGGTTGAGGGACATCTGGGTTGTTTCCAGTTTCTAGCCATTACAAATAAGGCTGCTATAAACATAGACATAGATGAGGAAACTTCGTTATGATTCTGTTTAGAGGCATTTGGGTGTATACCAAGAAGTGGTATGGCTCGGTCCTGAGGCAGAGCTATTCCAAGTTTTCTAAGATATCGCTAGACTGACCTCCATAGTGGTTGCACAAGTCTGCATTCCCACCAGCAATGGAGTAGAGTACCCCTTTCTCCACACCCTCACCAGCATGTGCTGTAATTTGAGTTTTTGATATCAGACCACCATGGAATAAAGCTGGACTTCAATAGCAAAAGAATGAAGAGAAAGTCTACACTCCCATGGAAATTGAACATCTCTTTACTAGAGGACCATTGGGTCAGGGAAGAAATAAAGAAGGAAATGAAAGACTTCTTAAAATCCAACGAAAATGAAGACACAACATACCCAAACCTATGGGACACAATGAAAGCTGTGCTACGAGGAAAGTCCATAGCACTAAGTGCCTTCAAAAAGAAAATTGTGACAGCTCATATTAGTGAATTAACAGCTAAACTGGGTGAATTGGAAAAAAAAAAGAAGCAAACACTCCCAAGAGGAGCAGAAGGCAGGAGATCATCAAACTTAGGGCTGAAATCAACAACTTAGAAACAAAAAGAACTATGCAAAGAATTAATGAAACCAAGAGTTGGTTCTTCAAGAAAATCAACAAAATAGACAGACCCTTAGCCAAATTAACTAAAAGACAGAGGGAGAAAACACAAATCAACAAAATCAGAAATGAAAAGTGAGAAATAACAAAAGACATTGAGGAAATACAGAGAATATTTGGATCCTACTTTAAAAATCTATACTCCACCAAATTTGAAAACTTAAGTGAAATGGACAGTTTTCTTGATAGATTCCACCTACGGAAGCTAAATCAAGATCAGATAAACAGATTAAACAGCCCTATAAGCCCTAAGGAAATAGAAACAGTCATTAAAAATCTCCCAACCAAAAAAAGCCCAGGGAGAGATGCCTTTAGCACGGAATTCTACTGGACCTTCAAAGAGGAGCTAACACCAATACTTTTCAAACTCTCTCACAAAATAGAATCTGAAAGAACATTGCCAAACTCATTCTACGAGACCACAATCACCCTGATTCCTAAACCACACAAAGACCCAACAAAGAAAGAGAACTTCAGACCAATCTCCCTCATGAACATAGATGCAAAAATACTTAATAAAATACTAGCAAATCGAATTCAAGAACACATCAAAAGTATCATACACCATGATCAAGTAGGCTTCATCCCAGGAATGCAGGGATGGTTCAACATAGGAAAGTCTATCAACTTCATTCACCATATAAACAAGTTGAAAGAAAAAAACACATGATAATCTCGCTAGATGCAGAAAAAAGCATTTGACAAAATCCAACACCCCTTCATGCTAAAAGTTCTGGAGAGAACGGGCATACAAGGGCCGTACCTAGAAATAATAAAGGCAATATACAGCAGGCCAGTGTCCAACATCAAAATAAACGGAGAGAAACTTGAAGCATTTACTCTAAACTCAGGGACAAGACAAGGATGTCCACTTTCACCATATCTCTTCAATATAGTACTTGAAGTTCTTGCTAGAGCAATAAGACAACTAAAGGACATTAAGGGGATGAACATCAGAAACGAGGAAGTCAAATTATCCCTATTTGCAGATGATATGATAGTATACATAGGCGATCCCAAAAATTCCACCAGAGAACTCTTACACCTGATAAACACCTTCAGCAAAGTGGCTGGATACAAAATTAATTCAAAAAAATCAGAAGCTCTTCTGTATACAACAAACAAATGGGCTGAGAAAGAAATAAGGGAAACAACCCCCTTCACAATAGCCACAAACAACATAAAATACCTGGGGGTAATCTAACCAAGCAAGTAAAGGACCTGTACAACAAGAACTTCAAGCCCTTGAAGAAAGAAATGGAAGAGGCCTTTAGAAGATGGAAAGATCTCCCATGCTCATGGATAGGTAGGATCAACATTATAAAAATGGCCATCCTACCAAAAGCAATATATAGATTAGGGCAAGGCTCTGTTCTTATCTTTCCAGGAGATTTCAAGCATCCATCTAAGGAATCCAGGGAAAACTGGACAACTGAAACCTAAGAAAACTGATCAGACACCAAAGAAGTAGGCCAGACGATCCAGCCTTGCACACTTCCTCAAAAACTGTTTCCTCAAAAGTCTACAACCACAACAACTCAAAATCGCTAAGATTGTTCAGCTCCACAGACTGTTCCAGCCAGAACTTCAGTGAAGCCCTGAAGTTCAGCTTCTGTCTACAAACATCTTAGGTAATTTAAATAGCTGAGCACAAAAGGACTGAACATCAAATAATTCTATTAACATTTTAACCCTTTTTTCATTCTTATTTGGGTCCCAACAGGTTTACTACATGCCAAATCAGCAGAAAGTCATTTTAAGTGAGCAACGTCCCATCTCCAGAAGATAGGGTGGGTGTTTTCCCCCCGTTGGTCATTTGATGGGCTATAGATAATCTTGTTATTTATGGGGAGAGATCACAAGCTGTTAAATGGTCTTGTTAAATATGTTTTGGAGGTTAGAACCTGGGACTTTACTCTTTTTCTTTTCTGTATCCTTCTTTCTCTCCTATGTATGGGTGAACAGACTTGAAAAAAACATGGACACAGACATAATATAGGAATGATCAAGGAAAAAGGTCATATTATTGAATATGCCCTTATACCTTTTTATATTGATACAAAATTAAGATTATATTTGGCTAAATTGGTATTTATCTTTGTATATTGATGCAAAATTAAGATTGTATTGGGCTACATTGCTATTGATACAAACTTAAGATATTTGGCCACATTGGTATTGATCTTTGTATATTGATAAAAAAATAAGGCTAACTCTTTTTTAAAGTATTGTTCCTAGGAAATGCTAAAAAATGAAATGTGAAGTTTTGGGCTTCTGCTACCAACTGTCATAAACTGTTTAGGATAATTAAGAAATGCAAACTAATAGTCATTCAAGCATGTCATTTTGTTAGGTACTAGGACAGTCTATCACAGTTATTTTCTAAGCTAATCAGAATTCCAGGTGCTAAGAGACAAGCAATATTTGCTTAACCAAGTATAAGAGATAGATACATGGTCTACAAGAACCTCAAGAGATCTGCAGAATAGGCCATTCAAAGATATTTCCTTAACTTAAGATTTTTTTTTATATTGAGACATGTCTGCTCCTGACAGCACCCCGTATTCTACTCCAAGTAGAAGATAAGCATAGAAGAGTCTCCAATTGGAGATGGTTGAATTAGTGGCAAGCCTATCTCTTGGCAAGAAAAATCCCTTGCTTAAACTGTAGACAGAATGCTGTCCAAAAAGGACAAAACTTGGAAGTAGGTAACTTGACAGCCTAGCTCTGCCAAGACAGGATAGGCAAATACTTCACAATTCCTGCTTTACAACCAATGTCTGTCAGAGAAATGGGGCCAAATGCCTGAAGATTGATGCTGTAATGTATGGAGAGAAATTGGGAACTATCCGGGCAGCCACTGGTATGTCATTTCTTAGTTTTGGAAGCTGCTGGCACTGCATTTCCTGTATAATCAGAAATATTTATCCCTCTCAGGTCTCTGAGGTGGTTGAAGAATAGACAGCTAGAGTCTCAAAGTTAAATTTTGAGTTGTTCGGGAATTAAGAGGGTGCTCTGGATCTAAGAGGATGTTTTTAAAATTGTGATGCAAGTTAGAATGAAAGCTGAGTTGGATATAGAACACTAAACTCATGGAGATGGTTAGATAGTAGAATATTAAAGTCAGGTGCCAAATATGTATTGACTGGACATTGGGAATGTATGCTAAGCCATATAACTCTCATAATTGCATCCTAATTATTTCTGTTGTTTTGTATTGTATTTATTGTTATAAGAGAAAGAGCCATTTATTAGACTAAAAGGGGGAGCGGTTGGGGGAAAAAAGTATACCTTAAACTTAAAAAAATAAGGAAGGGGATGGGGGGTTGAGGGGGAAGAGGGTGGGAGGGTAGGACTGGAGGGGGGAGTAGAGAGGGTATTTCGATGGAAATGTAACTTGAAGAAATAAAAAATAAATTAAAAAAAAGAAAAACAAAAAAGTAAAGATAAATAAATTGAGATGAAATGCCTAGAATGCAAATAAAAAATCAATTCGAGCAAAATTATTTAAATATTAAGAATAGGGGGATTCCAAGATCGTGGCTTGGACACATTTTGAACACTGGGAAAACAACTATAACATTACAAAGTTATAACATGCTGATCAACAATCTGAGAGGTACAAACCCAATGAATTGAAAGCCTAACAGAAATGGAAAATATTCTTGACAAAGTCCAGCTACCAAAGCTGAATTGAGATCATATTCAGATTAAACATCCCTATAACCCATTAGGAAATAGAAACATTCATTAAACATCTCCCATCCAAAAAAAAAAAAAAAAAAAAAAAAGCTCAGGGCCAAATGGTTTCGGCACAGAATTCTACCAGACCTTCAAAGAAGAGCTAATACCAATACTCTTCAAACTCTTCCACAATATGGTAGCAGATGGACCAGTGCCAAACTCATTCTATGAGGCCACAGTCATCCTGATACCTAAACCACACAAAGACCCAACAAAGAGATCAATTTTCCTCATGAAAATAGTCATAAAAATACTTAATAAAATACTGGCAAACTTCATCCAAGAACACATCAAAAGTATCATACACCATGATCAAGTAGGCTTCATCCCAGGAATGCAAGGGAGGTTCAACATATGAAAATCCATCAATGTAATTCACCATATAAAAAAGCTGAAAGAAAAAAAAATGATCATCTCACTAAATGCTGAAAACGCATTTGACAAAATCCAACACCACTTCATGCTAAAAGTCCTGAAGAGAGCTGGCATAAAAGTGTCATACCTAGAAATAATAAAGGCAATATACAGCAAGCCAGTAGCCAACATCAAATTGAATGGGGAGAAACTTAAAGCATTTCCTCTAAAATCAGGGACAAGGCAAGGATGCTCAATCTCCACTTATCTCTTCAACATATAGTACTTGAAGTTCTAGCTAGAGCAATAAGACAACTAATGGAAATCAAGGGATACAAAAGGAAAATGAAGAAGTCAAATTATCCCTATTTGCAGATGATATGATAGTATACATAAGTGACCACAAAAATTCCACTAGAGAACTAATACAACCGATAAACACCTTAACAAGGCAACAGGATACAAAATTAACTCAAAAAAATTGGAAGCCCTTCTTTTTACATATGATAAATGGGCTCAGAAAGAAATTAGGGAAACAAAACCCCTCAAAATAGCAACAAACAACATAAAACATTGGGGGGGTAACTCTAACCAAGCAAGTGAAAGACTTGTATGACAAGAACTTCAAGTCCCTGAAGAAAGAAATTGAAGAGGGCATCAGAAGATGGATAGTTCTCCCATGCTCAAGGATAGATAAGATAAACATAACAAAAATAGTCATCCTATTAAAAGTAATATACAGATTCAATGGAATTCCCATCAAAATACCAACACAATTCTGTACATACCTGGTAAAAACAATTTTCAACTTTATACGGAATAGCAGAAAACCCAGAATAGCTAAATCATATATATATAATATATATATGACATCCAGATGTATCATCATCTCAGAATTCCAGCTATATTACAGAGCAATTGTAATAAAAACAGAATGGTAGTGGTATAGAAACAGACCAATTGATCAATAAAATTGAATTGAAGACCCAGAAATGAGCCCACACACGTATGAACGCTTAATTTTTGACAAAGAAGCCAAAATCGTACAATGGAAAAAGGACAGCATCTTCAACAAATATTGCTGGTCTAATTGGATATCGGCATGTAAAAGTATGAAATTAGACACATACTTATCACCTTCCACAAAACTTAAGTCCACATGGATCAAAGACCTTAACATAAAACATGACACACTAAATCTGATAGAAGAGAAATTGGGGAAAAGCCTCGAACTCATTGGCACAGGTGACAAATTCCTGAATAGAACACTAACAGCTCAGGCTCTAAGACCAACAATCAGTAAATGGGACCTCATGAAACTGAATAGCTTCTGTAATGCAAAGGACACTGTTATTAGAACAAAAGAGCAGCCTACAGATTGGGAAAAAAATCTTCACCAACCTCATATCTTACAGAGGGTTAATATACATAATTTACAAAGAACTCAAGAAATTAAATGCCAAGAAAACAGATAATCCATTCAAAAAATTGGAAACAGACCTAAACAGAGAATTCACAAAGGAGGAATCTCTAATAGCCTAGAGACACTAGAAGAAATGCTCAACATCCTTAATCATCAGAGAAATGCAACTCAAGACAACTCTGAGATTCCATCTCACAGCTGTCAGAATGGCTCAGATACAAAACTCAAATGATAGAAACTGCTGGCAAGTTTGTGGAGAAAGGGGAACAGTCCTCCATTGCTGGTGGGAGTGCAACCTTGTACAAACCACTATGGAAATCAGTCTGGCGATATCTTAAAAAACTTGAAATAGCTCTACCTCAAGATCCAGCCATTCCACTTCTGTGTTTACATCCAAATGATTCCCTACCAAACTACAAGGACATATCCTCATCTATGTTCATAGCAGCCTTATTTGTAATATCTAGAAACTGGAAACACCCCAGATGTCCCTCAACAGATGAATGGATAAACAACAACAACAAAAACCAGTGGTACATTTACACAATGGAATACTACTCAGCTACCTGAAACATGGAAAGCATGCAATTTGCACTCAAATGGATAGAACTAGAAAAGCTCATCCTAAGTGACCTATCCCAGACTCAGAAAGATGCACATGGCATCTATTCATTTATAATTGGATTTTAGGCATATAGTACAGGATAACTATACTACAACCAATGTACCAAAGGAACAGGAACATAGACTTTGTTACCTGATAGTGAGACAATTTTCCTAGTGGTTCTGTCATGTAGGCCCCTAGCACATGAGGAAGCTCTTAGTCCTCATATGACTGATGAACTTGGGTGTGGGGGGGACTGATATGTAGGGACACCCCACTCCAGAGCAATAGGATAGGAGTGAGAGGGAATAGTAGGTGGGGGAATTGGAATGGGAGGGTTGAAAAATGGGCACTGTGATGGAGATGTAACTTGAAATAATAAATAAACACACAGACACACACACAAAAGAATAATGTTTTCTGGTAGGAGTGTATAATAATAATAATATAGAGATAAAATATTATTTTATTTTATACCAAAAACACACTAACAAATTTATCATAGAATAATTTATTTTATCTTCAGTAACTTCATTAATTTAATTATTTAATACATTCAAATGTAAAATTAAAAGACCAATATAATAGCTGTTGGATTTGAGCTTAAATGCCTTTAAAAATTATTGACTATGTGTCATTAATTATGTGGAAAATCAAGTGCTATTGTGTTTTTCCTTAACTAAAAATTAATACCTTATAGTAATATTTAACAAAATATTCCAAAAGATCTGTAAGTTAATCCTGACATTAAGTATAATACATTTAAATTAAAGGTCCCTGAATTCTAAGAACTTTTATAATATTGAAATAGAACTCAATGTAATGAAGATAAGAATTTAAATTTCAGTAATTCAAAGTCCAAGCCTAGTGAGTTAACAACTTATTAGTAAGTATTGAGAGCTCCCTATAGAGAAACAATTTATTTCTCACAGAGAAAACAACATATGAACTGTGATGGATGTTTTGATTTCAAAGGTTTCCACTTTTATTTCAATTTATATACTATAACTGAATAAAATGATTTTGCTTGGGTAAGATGGTACACACTTTTAATTATAGCACTTGGAAGGAAGAAACAGGTAGGTCTCTGGATTTTGAGGCAAGTTTAGGTTTACATAGTGACTCCAGAAAACCTATGTATACATATTGAGAGCCTTTTACAAAAAAATAGAGAAAGAAATTATAAAGTGATTTAGACTCATAATATTGGATATCATCAATATGAGTTATTTTCAAACATACCTTAAAGTATTTCAAACTGATAATTGGAATATTTTATCATTTCATAAAAATCCAAGTTAACCTGCTTTATATTCAGTTCTACATCATTCTTTTGCACCTTTCCTCTGCTCCTCACTATGGAAATTATTTGTACAACTGCATATAGATCTTGTTTTCTTAACCTGGTCTTCTTAACCAGGGTCTACTGGCCACTAGAATAGACCCTGTAAGTAGCAGTAATAATAATCACCCAAATATAGAATTTTTCTTCCAACATACAGTACTATGAATTTACATGTAGTCATTTTGGTCTTTGACTAGGAACAAGTAGGCAAAAACTGTAAATTTCCTGGCTAAATTTTTACATTAAAATTCTCTGATTTTGTTTTGCTTTTGTGAAAAACACAGATTTGGAAAGAGCCTCTGGTATTAAACAGTCACTCTAATATGAATAGGACCTTGTATTGAGAAATAAATGCTAAACTGTTAAGTTTCTAATATTTAGGATTTTTTAAAGTTACCATAATTCCATTTTATCATTTATAAGTACATTTAATAAAAGTAATTATTTCTATCTTTCTTTGAATGTTCATTTAATATTTTACATGACAGTTTCTTTTTTAAGTGTATGTGTGTGTATGTGTGTGTGTGTGTGTGTGTGTGTGTGTGTGTGTGTGTGTGTGTGTAAAGAGTACAGATGCTTACATAGTTCAGAACTGGTGTCAGATGGCCTGGACCCAGAGGTACAGGTGGTTGTGAGGCACCTGTCAGAATGGGTGGGAACCTAACTTGGATCTTCTACACTTCTGCAAGAGGAGTTCTTGCTCTTACCAGTTGAACTATCTTCCCATACCCCTCATTTAACATTTTATACTAAAGTATTTCCTAGCTTTCATTTATATTACACTTCTATTTTTTTCATCAGTATGTTACATCCAAGTCACATCTAATCTACCCTGTATGATGCCATATAATTGACCTTTATAAAAACCAGTTTCACACAGCTGAAATTAATAGGAGATCATGAATGGGAAAGAAGTATGGAGGTTTCTAGTACCATATATGGCTTCCCTCTTGCTGAGAAGGTGTTAAATTCAATTTGAGAGATATTGGATATCACCTAAGTATGTGTGCCACTATTGCAAACTTAAGGTTAAAGTAACACAAAGAACTAAATAGTAACTAAAGAACGATGAAGTAGGAGAAATAGTCTTGTTCCCCCCCAAGAAAAAAAAATCCCACCAACTGGCTATCAAATATCAAATGATCAGCACTGAAAAAATAATACTATATACAAATAATTCAAACAATACTATACAGTGTGAGTAATTCATATTTTTGTATTTAGGAATATGTATACGAAAACACATATGTATGCAATAACAAATAATTTAAAAGAGGGAATATAGTTGAAAGAAAGCAAGGAGGGTATTTGAAGGGTATCAAAGTAGTAAAGAAGTAGAATGATGTAATTATAAAGTTAATAAATGAATAACAAAACTGATGAAGAAAATAGGAGGGAAACATGAAATATGTGAGATGAGTGTAAGAAGACAGATGGAGGGTAATAGAGGAGATGGGTGGTAAGGAAAGAACAAAAGCTAATGCTATGAGAAGATATTTTTAAAATTATGAGGCAAGTTAGTATGAAAGCTGAGTTAGATATAGAACTTTAAACTCATGGAGATGGTTAGATAGTAGAATGTTAAAGTCAGGTGCCAAATACAAATGGACTGGACATTGGGAATGTATGCTAAGCCATATAACTCTTATAATCGTGGCCTATTTATTTCTGTTGTTTTGTATTGTATTTATAGTTATAAGAAAAAGAACCATTATTTGGACTGAAAGGGAGAGCTGTTGGGGGGAAAAAGAAATACCTTAAACTAAAAAAAAAAAAAAAAAAAAAAAAAGAAAAGGGAAGGGGAAGGGTGGGGCTGGGGGGGAGGGGGGTGGAAGGGTGGGACTGGAGGGGGGAGTAGGGAGGGGATTGTGATTGAGATGTAACTTGAAGAAATAAAAAATAAATTATAAAAAAAATGCTATCATGAAGATTTTTTTTCTGTTTTTAGTTTATCAACTTTAAGAATCCTTCAAATTTTCATTATGCCTTTTCCAGGAGACTTAGATTCACCACTTTCCTCCTCCAGTTCAGCTGTCTTCCTTCTTTCTTTCCTTCCTTCCTTTCTTTTCTTTCTTAAAACTGTCTGTCTTTTTCACTGGATGAGTCCTCTTGAAACTTTCTTTTGCTAATCCTACTTATTTGATTTCTAATTGTACTTTCTTTGTAGAACTTGTTCTAGGTCACAGATCATCCTCAAATCCACTGACTTCACCAATTACCAACTCTTGAAAATCATTATATTCTGAATTCTCACCTTCCTTCGATTTCTGCCATTGGTTTATTCATGCCACTTAAACTTTATACTTATTATTCTCCAGATTCTCCACTTCTCACAGTTTATAGTTCAAAAGTCTCTGTATCTTGACTTCTTAAATTTACAGAATCTGAATCTGATTCAGAGTTGATTTGATTTGGGGATTCCTTATCTCTTTGGGTTTCTTCTTGTGTTGTCCAGTTCTTTTCTCTTTTATTTTTTGTTTCTTCTTACAATTCATCATTTGTAGAATCCTCCTCATCAGTAAAAAGATTGGCTCTAATTTCTTCTAAAAGTATCTTCTTAGCAATCCTATTCTCAGGATCACTGTTATTTTCATCCTTATGTTTTGTGATAGGCACTGATCTAGATAATACATCATCTCGTGAATACTGACAAAATCCTGTGTGAGAAGGTAGCATTAAATATTCAGTCACAGGCTTTATTTTCTGTTCATCACTGCTCCCCTCGACTAGAGAATAGTGATCATCATCCCCACTATCAGAAGATGAAGAAGTAATGTCTGATAGCATCCTTTTAGTAATTGTTAATAAGGACTTTTGTTTTTTCTGCATGGTATTGTGTATCTTCTTTTGAGCTGAAGTTCTTTGTTTCTTCTGCTTTTTATTATCTTCCAAACTTTCCTTAGCATCAAAAAATGATGAATTATTACTTTGTGTTTCTTTAGCATTTCTCTTTGAATTTAAATTTGTTCTGCCTCTCAGTTCAAGTCTTTTCAGTCTCTTTGTGGCAGAATCACAGCAATGTCCTTTCAAAAAATAATTCGCAGTATCAGATGATAAGCACTCTGGCCTGTTCTTTGAACTCAGTGCAAACAAGCTGCTTTTATTCTTCTCACGAGTGGATACTTTATTTTTAATCTTTTTATCTTTTGAAGAGTCACAACTAACTACTCTCCATGACAATTTCTCAACATTATCAGGTAACTTTTCCTTAATTTTATCCTTTATGTTTTTACCTTTCTTTTCTCCATCAGTTGTGTCATTCTTATTTTGTTTTATTCCTTTAAGAAAATGAAAAATGTCTTCTCCCCCAGGGAATTCCTTGGTAGTATTTGATAAAGATTCATATTGTTTCATTCTCTTGATTGTTTCTTCTTTCAAGTGTGTAGTTTTCTTTCGTTTTGCTGCTATTTTTTTCCTGCTCTGCTTCTTATCCACTTCTAAAGATTCATTATTCTGCTCTTTCTTTGGAAATTTATCACCAACACTAAATAAACCACTCTTTACATTTTTACATGTTTTGACTTTCAGATGTTTAATCTTTTTAGTTTTAGCAACTATTTTGGCTTCAAGAAACTGTACATTCTCATCTATCCATGAAAGTTTTTCAGTACAATCATCAGAAATACATGCCTGCTGCCTCTTACAAAGCTTCTCTCTCCATTCCACCACATTCCTGCCTTTCTTGACTGAATCTTCTGCTGTAGAAAAATTTTCATTGTCTTTACCTTCAGTGGGATCCAATGATGTTTCTTGTGCAGTGCTCACCCTTTCCAGCCTTTTGATATCCACTACGATTTTACTCTGTTTTTCATCTTCAGAAGAGTGATGATCTTTTTTATTCAAAACACTTTTTCTGGTTACTCTAACAGCCTCAATTTTACTCATGGTATTTATTTTTCTTTCTAATTCTGAGTCATAATTGGAAGAATCAGAGTAGTTTTCACATTTCCTTTTAGAAATTAGAGAACTTTTAGTTGACTTTTCTTTTTTAAAACCAAAATTTGAACTAAAAGTAGAACTTTTCCATTTCTTATTTGCATTACTATCTTTCCCTGTTTGAATTGTGTGAGTTATCTGTATTTTGTTAATACCAGTATCTGAAGAAGAGTGTCCCATCTAGCTTACCTGTGGTAAGACCGCTAGTGTTTCATCAGAATCTGAACTTCTTTTCTTAGCTTTGGACACCTTATGAGGTATAGGGTTATCAATAGTAATAACAGAAGATTTTTGTTTATCCTTTTTTCTTTCTAGAATTGACAGCTTTTGCTTCTCTTTTACTGTTTCATTACTTTCACTATCTGAATTTGATATTGAAGGGTTGGCGGCTTCTGTCTGCTGCCTTAGGAGTTTGGTTTTTACATGTAGGGGTCTTTGAAGATCAGATTTCTCTAAGAGTAATGGAACGATATTTTCAGTCAAATGCTCATCCTCACTATTTTCCTCTCTGGGTTCACATTTCTCTAAACTAGGGGCCAGTTCAAAGCTCCTACCAACATCTTTCTTTTGGGGAATTTCCTGGAAGTTACCACCTTTAATTGGAGAATTACAAAGAGAAATTAGGGTGAGGGTAGCATACAATTCTTCTCTTACTTTTGCAGTAATTTTTGACTTAATATTTCTGCTGTCTTTTGAAAAGGTGCTTAATTTGAGAGATGACCTCTCCAGTTCTGACTCATTCCCACTGCGGCTATCTCCTTGATAGTTTGTTGAACTCTGAAATTCCATATTAATCTCAAGGTTCTTAAAAATGTCTTCTGGACCTGAGGAATAAACAGACACTATATTCATGTTTAAGTCTTCAGAAATGTTAGTGAGTTCACACTCAGGTCCATCTTTTCTATTCAATTCCTTATGTTTACCACTTTTATTTACTTTGTGTTCCTCTACTGGGAAGTCTTTGCTTTCTTTGTTCTTTATTGTTGATCTGGTATCTAACTTTAAAACACCTTTTCTGAATGACAATATTTCCCCTCTTTTTGCATTTTTGTTTCAGAATCAGCATTTGTGATTTTAAGCTGTTTGGTACTTTTCTTTTTGTGTACAGCATCCAAAACTTGAATCTCTGAATTCAAGTCATCTTCTAATACACAAAGAGACTTCTTGATATTAGTAAATACAGACTGGAAAGCTTTAAGCTGACATAACTTCATAGCAGAACTCATTTCTGAATTATCTGTTGCCTGCCTTAGAAACTTAATATAACTGGAATTTCTGTTAGATGTTGTTTCAATTAGTTTTTTTGTCTTCTTAATCATATCTTTGGGTACAGTTAATGTTGAATAAGTAGAAATTGCAGAACCAGAACATGACTTATCTAATGTTTTTTGTCCATTATTGCTGAAGATATTCTTCTTTTCAGGTGCATGATCACATACTTTACTACTTTTTTCACTGCCAACTTCCATCTTCCTATTTATTGGCAATAACTTTTCTAAATTCTCAAATACACTGTTGCATGCAGAGACCAAGTTCAATAGAGGCTCTGGGTGACAAACATAGCAATGCCATTGATTGTTTTCTTCCATTATTGTAGATAACTCTCTTCGACCAAGGTTATACAGAATGCATTTCTTACAGAAAGCATTATGGCAAAAGTCACAACAAATCAAATTTCCACCTTCTGCACACCGTCTACACTGGTCATCCATTCCATCTGAGTCATGGCTAATATCATCACTCATGTAATAGTTGAAACAATCTTTACAAATAAGGACTTTCAGCAAAGGGTGTTTATAAAAGGCATCATTTTGAAAATGATTAACCTGGTGTCCACAAGCAGTGCAACACACAACCACATTGAATCTGTTTCTGTTTTTTTTTTTTTTTTTTGAGATTTTCAGTTTTCCTTTTACTTTTGCGTCTAAATTCAGGCCCTTTAAAATCATTCTTGTCTTCATTAAACAATGGGTCTATTTGTACAATCATTGTACCTTTTGGCGAATTTTGCATAGAATTATCATTTTTTAAATTTTCACGAGTAGCTCTTCTGTTTATATTCTCATCCATAGGTTTTTTATTATCAAATTTTACCCATTTTATCGCAATTGAAGGTTTCCTCTGTGATAGCAATGATCTTATTGGTACAGACTTTTCTGGGGCATAAGTTTCCCATTTCTTGGTATTTGCCATCATATCAGAGTTATTTCCAAAGCTACTGAATTTACCTGTGCATTGGTTCATTGCTGATAATGGAAAAGTGTTTCGTGGGTTCATCTGATGAATGAGCCAGAAGTCGTGAAGCACCTGCACCAGTGTGTTCAGCTTTCTTTCTTTCAGGATCAGCTGTTATATTCTATACTCAGATTGCCTGCTCACCTTCAGCAACCCTTCGGTATCGTTTCTCATCCTACCGGGACCCTACCCTATCAAAATTCACTGGAATAATAGTCGTTTCCGGAGTCGGTGAGAGATATTGCCTGAAGCGGAAAGACTGCTACGCTGACATGGAATCCACGCTACGTCAACGTCATTTTGTTGGTCCTAACTACCAGTATACTCTAGTAAAGAGATATTATAAAAGCTATACTCTTGATGCGGTGGATCAAGAACCTAAGAATTTCTCATTTCTTAATTCTTCCCTCAGATAAAATGATTGGAAATTATTGCTCTTTATCAGATGAGTGAATCATGATATCAGAGATTAGAAAGGAACTATATCTACACTTAGGAAATTTCTAATACATAGAGTCCACCAAATACCAAGATAAGGTACATTTGAATTGAAGACTGCACCTAAACTACTTTTTTAAAAATCTGTTAGCAAAACATTTTGTTTCTTTTGTAAATAATAAACATCCCTGTAGAATACAAAAACCCAAGGGATGTAAGAACATAGAACAATGAGTTTGTTGACAGGAGATACTGATATTTATGGAAAACTCAGATGTAGTAGTAGACACAGAAAGAGTTGAATGCATATCTATAATTTTGCATACAAAATAACCTAATTTATACAGTTCCTACATAGAAAAACAAAAATTGTTATTTGTTAAATTTCAAATCCATCATGGGACATGGTGTTCTTGGGTGACTTGATTGGTTCACAAAGTAATAATAGAAACGTATAATTGACCTGACATAGACAATGAGACAAGGTACTGCACTGGCCTTTGACCTTTGGCTCCCACATTAATTTGTAAACATGTACACAACTATATAACACACACACACACACACACACACACTGTAACTTTAATGCTGACTAAATATTACAATAGGCCTTTTAATTTATGGTTGACATTTTAAAATTGTATATTAACTCATATTTATTATATATCATAAAAATAGTGTTTTGTAAAAACAGAAGGACATGAAATGCATTTGGAACATTTCTTGATGGTCTGTGCTTCAATAACATATTTTAGAGATAAAAGGTTATAATTCATTGACATCTTTCAAGTTATTAGGCAGAAAAAGAGCATGTAGAACATTGATATTAGAAAAATAGAAAATAAATTTATTAAAATTACCAATATTCAGATTTAAGATATGCCTCACAGGTTAAAAAGTTTCAGTTCTCATGCAAATTAAGTATCTCAAAACAGTATTTAGAGATTAGTTTTAAGTATTATAATAGTATTTAGTATGATTTGCTAATAAAAGGCAATTTTAAATTAATAGAGACACATAATTTTACTTATAAACAGTACAACTTTTATTTCCCTGTTTGTAAGCCTCAAAAGGTTGACTGAGTGTCAAATAAGTAATCACTATCAATCAGTGGTACTCTGTAGTCTACTTTGGAAAGTGAGCAGTAGTAATTCGACAATGTGTCACTAGGACAATGAGTGAGTGGAAGTGTATACTTTCTGTCCAAAATAGTACATTTTATTTTAATTTTGAGAAGGAATTGAAGTCTGACAGATATGTTACACATTTCATATTTCTTTCTCAAGAATGAAGATAATTTAACTGAAGTTAAGGAATTAGGGAATATCTTCAGGTGTGGGTGCACTTCTTAAACTGAAAGGAGCCTTAAGAGAAAAGTGGGTTATTTACAAAATGATATAATATTTATATATCATTGTGGAAAAAATATAACTCACTAGAGTTATACAACATGTAGTAAAGCTACAAAGATGTTAAACATTTATGTCCCTTCAAATATTAATTCATTGTGTAGGGTCCCTTTCAATCATTTTTAATATATATTACTTTGTGCTTTAGCCACTATTTTACTGTGTTGTGCTAAAGAAGTATGTGGTATAATTCTTCTGATCTTTTAAACATTTAAATTTTTAAACACACACACACACACATATATATATATATATATATATAGTTTTTGGTAAAATGACCATCTTCACAACATGAATTCTATTCATTCATGAGCATGGGGTATCTTTCTACTTCCCAGTTCTTCCTATATGCCTGTAGTTTTCTTTGTTGTTTCTTGTGCCCTTGCTTGGTTGGGATATTAGAGTGATTCTGCTTCAAAAAGCAGTTTGGCAGTATCACTAATATCCCAAACAGGAGTATAGGGTTGGAGTGTACAGATGTCTCAAAGGTTAAGAGCAGTGGCTACTCTTCCAAAGGACCCAGGTTCAAATCCCTGCACCTACGAGGCAGTTCACAGCTGTATAATTGCTGGGTGTGATGGTGCACATCTTTAATCCCAGCACTCCAGAAGCAGAGGCAGGCAGATATCTGTGAGTTCAAAGGTATCCTGGTCTACAAACAGAGTCCAGGACAGGCAAGGATACACAGAGAAGCACTTTCTCAAAAAAAAAAAAAGTGTTTGGAAGTACTCTCTCTGTTTTGAATAGTTTTAAAAAGATTGGCTATAGATCATCTTTGAAAGTCTTCTGTAATTGTGCTGTGACTCAATATGGCCCTGGAGATATTTTTCTAGCTGCAAAACATTTTAATTTTATTACTGTTTAAATCACATTTGTTGTCAGTCTGTTTAGGTTCTTAACCTCTTCTTGCCTTACTTTGGGCACAGACTTCATACATTTCTTTTTGGCTTTCCAGTTTAAGTGAGTAGAGTCTTTGTTGTTGTTGTTTGTTTGTTTTCATTTTAAGTAATGGATTTCCTTCTCTGTTTGGTCTTAGAATTGCTGGGTTACTCTTTTCCTTATTTCCCATTTCTCTCATCTCTTTACATTTATAATCAGCATATTTTATGGAACATTTGAACAATTTATCTTCAAATAAATTGCTATTTTTGCCTTTTCACTTATGGTTTATTAAAACCATCACTCTCACAAATTTAATTTTACAGTAAAATATGTACTATTATAATTCAAAACCAAGTGTTGATAAAATTCATGATGTCCAGAAAATATACAGAAGTTATCAAAAGAAAGCAATTAAATATCAACTTCCTTCTTACTCCACAGAAAGGAACACCTACTATGTAAAAAGTGCTTTACTTGAGAGTCTGAATAAGAGCATACTTAATAAAATATAATTTTGTACTTTAATTAATTTTAATTGAACTACTGTATATAAATTTTTATCTAAGTGGTTATGTATTCAAATACATATTTAAATTATTTGCTTAATATTTACCACTTCATGCCTCTCTCAGTATCTTCTACCTGTACTTTACAAGAAGAATCACAAAATATTTACTACTTATCTGTTTGTTATTGAATTTTATACACAAGAGACATTTCTTGTTTTAATATGGTTGTATGCTATGAAGAAAATTATTGCTGCTCAATTTTAGTGTAGTGACCTATTTGATTAAAAGTGTTATTATGTTATTTGTATGTGTTTGTGTTATTTCCAAAATGTCAGAGTGGTAAAATCTAGTAAAAAAAAAATAATGTTTAGTGTTCCCATTATGCTATTTAGCTATATAACATGGCAGTATCTCTGATGATTATTAAAAGCTACAGACTAGTCACAATGAACTTCTATGATAATTTATTCTAAACGCAATATCCAAAAACAGAGACAAGGGAGGCTACAGTGTCTTCTAGTATCTACAGTTCATTTCCTTTGCCATAGGGAGGTAAAGGGAAAGACTAACTGAATACAAAATAATCAGAGCAGGCAAAGTTTAATGGGATTTTGTGACATCCTACACCTAAAAATAAATGTTAGAGCTTCCAAAAAATGGAATTTGGTAGGGACTTTCTTGCAAAAATGAAAAAAAAAAACCCTCTCAGTGCTGAGGCACCCCTAATAAAGATAGAAATTACATCTAAGTCTTACATAGAGTCATATGAATAAAAAAATTACACATTTGGAGGGAACTAAAATTTAGTCTATAAAATTTAAATGTTACAAAATAATTATGAAAGAAGACTTCACAATCCCAAATTAGTACATAGTATCAGCTACAGCAGACCCTCTGCTGGTAGGTGGGACACATATAAGCTCAGTACATAACTGGTATTTCATTGATTTGATCAGAAATAGTTGCATAAATATTCACATATGTCCTCTCCAAACAAAAGGACCTTATTACAAAAAATAGTGTTGTAACTTAACATGTCTGAATCAAATAAGTGTACCTCTTAAACTTAGTTTTGAAGATAGAGAAAACATTTATCCTGATGTCAAGAGCAATTTCTTTTTATAAAAAATTTTTAGGGGGGGGGAATCCAAGATGGCGGCGTCCTGTGTGTACACATTTTGATCTTGGGGAAAACAGCCATAAAGCCATAGAGTTATAACACTCTGTACAAAACTCTGAGTGACTCAACCCACCTGGGTTTCACCCAGCTACCCAGGGAACATTAAAAATCCCTGGGCAGGACTCTCCCTCCCTCTCTCAGACATGCACTGAAGCCTCTGAATCTGGGAATTGGGAACCCCCACCAGAAGAGATGCCAGGTAAGATCCACTCTAATACCCAGCAGGCAGATGCACAGATTCGGACCCCACACAGGGTTACTCACCAGCCTACGAGGCCCCCCAGATCCCACGCAGGTGTTCCGGCTATTTAGCGAAATATTTTGGACCCATGGGAGTGCCAACGACTCTTAGCAGCACGTGGTGTGTGCACAGCAGCTGGGCTCACAGAATCTGATGGTTCCACAATGCCTCAGCCCAGCAGTCAGCAGGTCCACAGCTGCATTTTGGAAAGCCCAGACATATCTGTACACACCCAGATGGGTGCTGGACAGGCCCCTTTATTGGATTTACAGTCATTGAGGAAAAAAAAAAAAAAAAACGCTGCAGCTGGATTGAGCAGTGGGATACACTTCCGGCTGCAGAGTATGCTCCACTGAAGTGTACTGAAACTTGGATGACAGTGGCCTCATTTTCCAGTATCCAAAGCCAGCTCCATACACACATAGTCAGAGTTGTGAGAGTGGCAGAAAAGGCTACAGGGTTGGAAGGCAGATTTGCCTGCCACAGGGAGCAACCCTGGGCAAACTGTGAGGTCTTTATTATTATTATCAGATTTTTGCTAGTACGGGCTCTCTGGCGGGAAACCAAAGCTTAAGCATATATAGCTCCACCCCCTGGATCAGTGGGAGGCACTGCTGAGTGACTCACCTTACAGGAGTGGAGTCAGGTCCTCTAAAGACTCCAAAAGGCCTTGGGACCTCAAAAGTGCACAGAATCTGCTGGACACACAGGAACATACCACCACAGCCACTGCAGGCTGAACACTCAATGTGCAACATAGAGACCTCTGTCTTGAGAGCAGTGAAACAATCCCAGCCCATTCCTCAATTCCTGGGAATAGGCTGCACCAGCTCACACTGTGTCTGGCTATTAGATGCAAATTGACCCAGAGAACCCTTGTGAGCAGCCTGGGATGACCACAAACATGTAAGCTGCAGGGGAGCTACAACCCACCCAACAGCCTGAGGCCTGCCAACCTGCACTGTCATCTATAGAAAGACCAGTTGGATCCCAGGAATCTACAGGAAGACATCATCATCACAACCCCTCACCTGAGTCCCCATTTGGGATGAAACAGGAAGGGTGAGCTCTCAGAGACACACACACTGAGAAACTCCACCCAAGGACCGATACAGCCAGTGAAAAGCGACAGATCACCAAGCAATTTGACTGTTACACCAAACGCCCCCTTTGGATCCAAGCCCAGAAGACAACAGGAGCAGACAGCTAAGCACATCCAAATGGCTAAAGGTCAGAGAAAAAACAGAAACAACAGAAGTCAGGGAGACATGACTCCAACAAAACACAACTATGCTAGTATATCAAGTCCTGATCACATCACCACAGCTGAAACACATGAAAACAATGACAATTCTGTATTATGGAAAGTGATAGAGTCCTTTCAAGAAGAATTTAAAGCTATGAAGGGATTCAAATAATCCACAATTTCACAAGTAAAAGCAATGGATAATACCATTAGAGAGCTCCAAGCCAAAATGGCTCAACTTGAACAGGAATAAGACAGGGCAATGAAAGATTTCAAGGCAAAGACAAGCAAATTGGAGCAGGAAAGGTACAAAACGAATAAAATCATCCAAGCCATGAAAATGGAAATAATAAAGAAAACAGTCAGAGTTAAGAGTGGAAATGTAAAATCAAGGGAAGAAAACAGGAACTACAGATATAAGTATCAAAAATAGGATATAAGAGATGGAAGACAGGATCTCAGGCATGGAAGATTTGATGGAAGAAATCAGTACAACATCCAAAGAAAATGAGAAAGCTAAAAAATCTCCCACCCACAACATCTAAGAAATCAAGGACTCAATGAAAAGACAGAACCTACGAATTATAGGCAAAGAGGAAAGAGAAGACTCCTGACTCCATGGTCCAGGAAATATCTTCAACAAAATCATAGAAGAAAACTTCCCAAACCTATAGAAAGAGATGCCAATAAAATCCAAGAGGCTTACAGAACACAAAACAGATTACATCAGAAAAGAAACTCCTCTTGCCACATAATAATTGAAACTCTAAATTTACAGAACAAAGAAAGAATATTAAAAGCTGTAAGAGAAAAAGGTCAAGCCACATATAATGGCAGATCCATCAGAATTACACCTTAATTTCCCCAGAAACTTTAAAAGCTAGAAGGGACTGGATAGATGTCCTACAAGCCCTGAGAGAACAGAGGTGCCCAGCCAGACTACTATTCCCAGCAAAACTCTCTATCAACATTGATGGAGAAAAAAAGAAATTCGATGACAAAATCAAATTAAAAAAATATCTACCCACAAACCCAGCCCTACAGAAGATCCTAGAAGGAAAATTCCAACCCAGAGAAGATAACTACACCCAAGAAAACAGAGGAAATAGAAACTCCACAGCAACTAAACCAAAAGAAGCACAGGACGACAACCTATACCAAAATAATGGGAAATAACAACCCCTGGTCACTAATATCCATCAACATCAATGGACTCAACTCGCCAATAAAAAGACAGACTTACACAATGGATCCTTAAACAAGACCCATCATTTTGCTACATAAAAGAAACACATCTCACTATCAAAGATAGACACTATCTTAGAGTAAAGGGCTGGTAAAAGGTTTTCCAAGCAAAGGGACCCAGGAAGCAAGCTGGAGTAGCTATCCTAATATCAAACAAAATAGAGTTCCAACTGAAGTTAATAAAAAAAGACAGAGAAGGGCATTACATACTCATTAAAGGAAATAAGAAGACATCTCAATATTGAACATCTATGACAAAAATAAAAAGGCACCTACATTTGTAAAAGAAATGCTTCTAAAACTTAAATCGCACATCAATCCCCACACATCAGTAGTGGGAGACTTCAACACCCCACTCACAAAAATAGATAGGTCGTCAAGACAGAAGCCAAACAGAGAAATAATAAGTCTAACAGAGATCATGAACCAAATGGACCTAACAGATATCTACAGAACATTTCACCCAAACACAAAAGAATATACCTTTTTTTCAGCACCACACGAAACCTTCTCCAAAATTGAACATATAGTTGGACACAAAGATAGCCTCAACAGATACAAGAAAATTGAAATAACCCCTTGTATCTTAACAACCACCATGGAATAATGCTGGACTTCAGCAGCAAAAGAACCAACAGAAAGCCTACACACACATGGAAATTGAACAACTCTTTACTGGATGACTACTGGATCAAGGAAGAAATAAAGAAGAAAACCAAAGACTTCTTAAAATCCAACAAGAATGAAGGCACAACATACCCAAACCTATTGGATACAATGAGAGCTTTGCTACGAGGAAAGTTCATAGCACTAAGTGCCTTCAAAAAGAAAATTGTGACAGCTCATATTAGTAAATTAACAGGTAAACTGGGTGAATTGGAAAAGAAAGAAGCAAACACTCTCAAGAGGAGCAGAAGGAAGGAAATCATCAAACTTAGGGCAGAAATCAATAACTTATAAACAAAAAGAACTATACAAAGAATCAATGAAACCAAGAGATGGTTCTTTGAGAAAATCAACAAAATAGACAGACCCTTAGCCAAATTAACTAAAAGGCAGAGGGAAAAAAAGCAAATCAACAAAATAAGAAATGAAAAGGGAGAAATAACAACAGACATTGAAGAAATCCAGAGAATATTTGGGTCTTACTTTAAAAATCTATACTCAGCCAAATTTGAAAACTTAAGTGAAATGGACAATATTCTTGATAGATTCCACCTACCAAAGCTAAGTCAAGATCAGTTTCACAGATTAAATAGCCCTTTAACCCCTAAGGAAATAGAAACAGTCATTAAAAATCTCCCAACCAAAAAAAGCCCAGGCCAGATGGTTTTAGCACAGAATTCTACTGGACTTTCAAAGAGGAGCTAACACCAATACTCTTCAAACTCTTCCACCAAATAGAATCAGAAAGGACACTGCCAACCTCATTCTATGAGGCCAGTCACCCTGATTCCTAAACCACAAAAAGACCCAACAAAAAAAGAGAACTTGAGACCAATATCCCTCATGTACATAGATGCAAAAATACTTAATAAAATACTAGCAAGCCAAATTCAAGAACACATGAAAATATCATACACCATGATCAAGTAGGCTTCATCCCAGAAATGCAGGGATGGTTCAACATATGAAAGTCTATCAACATAATCCACCATATAAACAAGATGAAAGAAAAAATTCACATGATAATCTCGCTAGAGGCAGAAAAAGCATTTGAGAAAATCCACCACCCCTTCATGCTAAAAGTTCTGGAAAGAACAGGCATACAAGGACCATACCTAGAAATAATAAAGCCAATATACAACAAGGCATTGGCCAGCAACAAACTAATTGGAGAGAAACTAGAAGCATTTACTCTAAACTCAGGGACAAGAAAAGGATGCCCACTTTCACCATATTTCTTCATTATAATACTTGAAGTTCTTTCTAGAGCAATAAGACAACTGAAAGAGATGAAGGGGATACAAATAGGAAATGAAGAAGTTAAATTATCCCTATTTGCAGACGATATGATAGTATACATAAGCGACCCCAAAAATTCCACCACAGAATTCTTACAGCTGATAAACACCTTCAGCAAGGTGACAGGATACAAAATTAATTCAAAAAAAATCAGAAGCCCTTTTTTATACAACAAACAAAAGGACTGAGAAAGAAATAAGGGAAACAACCCCTTCACAATAGCCACAAACAATATAAAATACCTGGGGGTAAATATAACCAAGCAAGTAAAGGACCTTTACAACAAGAACTTCAAACCCTTGAAGAAAGAAATTGAAGAGGCCATCAGAAGATGGAAAGATCTCCCATGGTCACGGATAGGTAGGATCAACATAATAAAAATGGCCATTCTACCAAAAGCAATATATAGATTCAATGCAATTCCTATCAAAATACCAACACAATTCTTTATAGACCTGGAAAAAGCTATTCTCAAATTCATATTGAACAACAAAAACCCAGAAGAGCTAAATCAATCCTGTACAAAAATAAAAAATAAAAAAACATCTAGAGGTATCACCATCCCAAATTTCAAACAGTACTACAGAGCAGTAGCAGTAAACACAGCATGCTATTGGTATAGAAATAGACCAGTAGATCAATAGAATCGAATTGAAGACCCAGAAATGGACCCACACACCTATGGCCACCTAAATTTTGTCAAAGAAGGCAAAACCTCACAATGGAAAAAGGACAACATCTTCAACAAATGGTGCTGGTCCAACTGGATGTCTACTTGTAAAAGAATGAAATTAGACCCATACTTATCACCTTGTACAAAACTCAAGACCAAGTGGATCAAAGACCATAACATAAGGCCGGTCACACTAAATCTATTAGAACAAAGAGTGGGAAAAACCCTGGAACTCATTGGCACAGGTGACAACTTCCTGAACAGAAGAGCCACAGCTCAGGATCTGAGACCAACAATCAATAAATGGGGCCTCATGGAACTGAAAAGCTTCTGTAAGGCAAAAGACACTGTCATTTGAACAAAACAACAGCCTACAGACTGGGAAAAATTCTTCATCAACTCCACAACTGACAGAGGGGTAATATCCAAAATCTACAAAGAACTCTAGAAATTAAATGCCAAGAAACCAAATAATCCAATCAAAAATGGAGGATGGAGCTAAATAGAGAATTCACAAAGGAGGAATCCCTAATGGCCGAGAAACACTTGAAGAAATGCCCAACATCCTTAATCATCAAAGAAATGCAACTCAAGACTACTCTGAGATTCCATCTCACACCTGTCAGAATGGCTAAGATCAAAAGCTCAAATGACAGCACATGCTTTCGAGGGTGTGTAGAAAGGGGAACCCTCCTCCATTGTTGGTGGGAGTGCAGGCTTGTGCAACCACTATGGAGTTCAGTCTGGCGATATCTTAGAAAACTTGGAATAGCTTTGCCTCAGGACCTAGCCTTACCACTCTGGGTATACACCCAAATGACTCCTCACGGAATCATAAGGAAGTTTCCTCATCTATGTTCATAGCAGCCTTATTTGTAACAGCTAGAAACTGGAAACAACCCAGATGTCCCTCACCCGAAGAATGGAATTAAAACTGTGCTACATCTACACAACAGAATATTATTCAGCTATCAGAAACAATGAAATTATGCAATTTGCAGCCAAATGGATGGAACTAGAGAAGCTCATCCTGAGTGAGCTAACCCAGACTCAGAAGGATGCACATGGCATCTATTCACTTATAGTAGGATTTTAGCTATATAGTACAGTATATCTATACTACAACCAATGCACCAAAGGGAACATGGACATAGACTTTTGTTTGTTTGTTTGTTTTTTAGTTTTCTCTCCCTGGCAATGAGACACTTCTCACTGGTGGTACTGCCTTGTAGGCCCCCAGTGTATGAGGAGGCTCTTGGCCCTCATATGACTTCTGAACTGGGGCAAGGTACTGTTATGTAGGGACACTCCTCTCCAGAGGAGTGGGATGGAAGTGATAGGGGGTAGCGGGTGCAAGGGCTGGGCTGGGAAGGGGGGAAAGAGGACAATATGATGGAGATGTAACCTGAAGCAACAAATAAATTTATTTTTTTAAAAAAGGAAATTTTTAGGATTATAATATAAATATTTCATTTCTCCTTCCCTTTCCTCCCTCAAACCCTTCTTTGCACACACACCCTTAGTCTTTTTAAAATTCATGGCCTCTTTTATTTATATGTATAGACTAACACACACACAAACACAGGCAAACACACACAATCTGCAATTCTTTTACTATCCTTTCATAAAAAATGATACAATTTACAGATGGAGTGAGTACATATTCTTAAGAGATTAGAATAAGATGCAAATACAAAATATGACTCAACTTTATAGCACCTGTGAGATTTCGCTATAAACCAGCTTTTACATAAACACAGAAATATATTTTTATTATCTGTATATTTATTAGAGAAAAGCAGAACACTTAAATTGTTTTAATAAAACATCTGGAAATTCAATGATCATTACTTTTCATGGATAGGCTCTATAAAATGCACAGGAATGTATATTTTCATTAAAAAATAAATATATAATTTTTAAATTTAGCTCTGGAATGGTTGTATTTATTACTATCAATTTTTATAAGTTGATTGTAAAAACTTTTCTTCAAGATCTTTTGAAACACTACTCAGAATATCTTGAGACATCTATCAATTCATATGTAAAGTTTGTACGGTAAGATTCATAGTTATTTAACATAAAAAGTAATAAAATTAGGCAGATGTACTGCTCATTCATTTTTCTCTTCATCTAGAACATTTAATACAAAACCCTCCTTTCAACAAATGAAATGTTTGCCCTTAAAAGAGACATCATGGTTATTGGAGGGCAATCTACTACCACTATTTGCTAACTAGTACAACCTCTAATAGAAATTTGTTAACACTTGTTCTTACACCACAGCTACTTTTACTCCTCTCCCTTCATGAAGGAAACCTCTCTTTGCAACAGACAGAATGACTATAGAAAACCACAACCAATTAATATGTAGAGTTGTAGAGTATACTCTAAATGGATACATCTTCAATAAATGCCTGGATACATCTGCAATACATGTCTGTTAACTAAGGCTCAAGAACATTCTGGAAGTGACTGCAGAAAAATTGTAAGAGTCAGAGAATCACCATGTTTTCTGTGAGATTGTGTCTCCTAGTAACAACAAAAATACATACATATGAGTAAGGAGCGAGCGATCGAGCTAGAGGCTGTTGGACGGCAGGAGCGGAGCAATGCCTAAATCAAAGGAACTTGTTTCTTCAAGCTCTTCAGGCAGTGATTCTGACAGTGAAGTTGAGAAAAAGTTAAAGAGGAAAAAGCAAGTTGTTCCAGACAAACCTGTGAAGAAGCAAAAGCCTGGTGAGACTTCTAGAGCTCTGGCATCTTCCAAGCAGAGCAGCAGCAGCAGAGATGATAACATGTTTCAGATTGGGAAGATGTGATACGTCAGTGTTCGGGACTTTAAAGGAAAAATTCTAATTGATATTAGAGAATATTGGATGGACTCAGAAGCTGAGATTAAACTAGGGAGAAAAGGTATTTCTTTAAACATGGAGCAATGGAGCCAGCTGAAGGAACAAATCTCTGAAATAGATGATGCAGTAAGAAAGCTGTAAAATCTGAGCCATATCAAACCTGTACTGCTGTAGTTGTTTTAATCTGTCTTTCTACATTGGCTTTTGTTTTCTAAATGTTGTTTTCCAAGCTGTTGTATATTTGGATTGCAGAACAATTTGTAAGATGAATACTTTTTTAAATGTGCATTATTAAAGTGTTCTAAGTGAAGCTAATTGTCAACTTTATTAAAGAGAATTACTTTGTGCCCCCTACCTAGTGTATAATAAAGTCATATCTTAACAATCTTTAAAAAAATACATACATATAATCTCACCCATATGACTTCCCAAATGTAAGATAAACAAGGAAAGCAAAAACTAATGTGCCAAATGGCATGCAGGAAAAGCCCACAAGAACTCAGCCCTACAAAGGAACTACAGGTAACTGAATGAACTTGGAAGTGGAAGCTGCCCAGGGTTGTTATTCAGCATCAAATAGTCAGTCTTGACTATACAAGTTATATAGATTCAACATTATACAGATTCAACAAATCATATTATATTTATGAATGAAAATGTACACACACACACACACACACACACACACACACACACACACACACATTCATGCATGCAATAGCAATTGGTGAAAAAAGAGACCATAAAGTTGGTGGAGAGTGAGAAGATTTTGTGGGAAGGTTTGGATGGCTGAAGGAGAAGGGATAATTGTTGTAATTCTAAAACAATGCCAAAGTAAACATCAAACAATATGTGTGTGTGTTTATATATATATATATATATATATATATATATATATATATATATATAT
>CAJQZJ010031962.1:4188431-4325384 GCA_907164525.1 Lophiomys imhausi | reverse complement strand
TATATATATATATATATATATATATATATATATATATATATATATATTCAAAAAATACTCCTTTATTATGAATTGACTTTTCCACCTTCTATATCCTGTTGCATGCTTCTGCTATATATTTGTTGGAGGAAGATCTTATGTATGGTTTTCAAAAGCTTATTTCAATGTGCTGAGATCTGGTTAACACCCTGAGGTGTTGTCTGATTAGATAATAAAAGTTGCTGATGGCCAACTAGCTGGACAGAAATAGTGTGGGCAGGAATAACTTCTGGGAGGAAGAACAGAACCCTTGGAAGAGACAGAGGTAACTCTCCTTCTGCCTGGAGACATGGATGCAGACAGATGTGTGTGTCAGAGAACTCTGAAGGTACAGTAAACCATAAGGGTAGTTGGAATTAAGTTAACTTAGATGAACCAGTTGAGAATCTGCTCAGCTAAGGCCTAAACACTGATATAGTAAAAGGTTTTGGTGTATTTAATAATGGGGATAAATTTAATCAAAACAATAAAGTAACAATTTGAAAATAAGTTTCAAATTCAGAAAGCAAAAAATAATTAGTAATGTTTAAAAGGTTATTCTAATTTAATTAATAATAAACTTTTGATTACTGATTTATTTCCAGTAAGATATCCTCTAAAATACCACTATTTATAGTATTACAATTTTATGTGTAGCTAGATAATTGAGGTCTTTAAAAGATGTACTTTATCATTGAAAGCAGAAATCTCTAGAGAAAGGATAGGGATAGGATGCAAAACTGATCTCTGTTTTCATGAATTGCTATAATATATGAAGAATAAAAGATTGTTGGTTAGACAGAAAGACTGAAGTGTATATTGCATAGAAATTATCAGAGAAATCTAGGCTTAGAAATTGTTGCTTTTTTCACAACTCAGATTATTCAATATAGTTTTGAATGGCATGCAGCTTTTGTAATGAGATACTTACAGGATGAATAATTTGCTTTAATCACAGTGCAAATGTTATCACAAAAACTATAAAATACCTAGAAAATACTTAGAGGTGCACATGTGGTAATGAGAAGTATTTTTAATCATTATTATTGGATTTTGTTTGGGGATTAGAGTAAATTGATATAATTGGCCAGGAACTATGAGATAAGAAGCTAATGAAATAAAATTCAGTAAGATTGTCATATGAGTTTAAATTAATATTATAAACAATATATTTCACATTCCACAAATATACAATGTTTAAAAAGTACATTCCTTTAAAGTGACAAAACTACAGTGATGATCAAAAGAAAATTTTAGTAATTGAAATCCAATAAAGTCTTATATTTTACATTTATGAATGGAAAAAGAAAAACAATGATATAGCTGTCCCACTTTTCAAAATTACTCAAAGATAGCATCAATTAAACTAAAGCAGAAGATATGGAGTAATGTAAATGAAATAAAGCATACTCAAATTGCTAACTCAAAATTAACTTCAGAATATTTTAGGTAGGTACATTAAAAAACTAATTAAGAGCCCAGGGATTTAATAGTCTTGTACTGCACAATATTGTAAATTACCATGCTGTTATTTTATAGACACTAAAAGGACTAGAAAAAGAGAATTATCCCCTGTTGCTCTTGATAGCTTCTCCTGGAAGGTAGAATCAGAGTAAACAGGGATTTGTCTCCATCATGTCCCAAAATCCCTGAATATTACCTAATGGAAGCCTTCAATGTCCTGTGCAGTAGACATTCAGGATTTGTTGTAGAACAAGGACCACCACACATACCAATATTTTCTTTTCAGAATGCTATATTGATTGAAGTTATCAACTCACTTTCCATGAGCCTGTTTCAGTTTGTCGTTAAATTGTATACTTATTTTGTATTTAATGGTTTTTTAAATTTTAAGTTTCTTTACCAACAAATATGTGTGTGTGTATGTATACACATATATATTCAGATATGAAAACCCCTCATTTGTGGATCCTGTACTTTTATCTGGGTTCTTGAATTGGCTTAATATATGAGCTATCTTGAAAAATGTTTTTAACACTAAAATAGAAAATAACCCACAGTTAATTGACCAAAAGAAATCTTTACCAAACCTACATCTGACAGAGGTCTAATATCCATATTTTACAAAGAACTCAAGAAATTAAATGCCAAGAAACCAAATAATCCAATCAAAAAATGGGGAACAGAGCTAAACGGAGAATTCACAAAGGAGGAATTCCTAATGGCTGAGAGACACTTAAAGAAATGCTCAGCATCCTTAATTATCAGAGACACACCACTCAAGATGACTCTGAGATTGCATCTCACACCTGTCAGAATGGCTAAGATCAAAAGGTGAAATAACAGCACATGCTGGTGAGGGTGTGGAGAAAGGGGAACACTCCTCCATTGCTGGTGGGAGTGCAGACTTGTGTAACCACTATGGATGTCGGTCTCGGGAGATCTTAGAAAATTTGGAATAGCTCTGCCTTGGGGCCCAGCCAAACCACTTCTGGGTATACATCGAAATGGTTCCTCACCAAATCACAAGGAAGTTTCCTGATCTATGTTCATAGTAGCCTTATTTGTAATAGCTAGAAACTGGAAACAATTCATATGTCCCTCAACTGAAGAATGGATTAAAAAACTGGTACATCTACACGATGGAATCCTACCCAGCTATCAGAAACAACAAAATCATGCAATTTGCAGGCAAATGGACGGAACTAGAGAATCTCATCCTGAGTGAGCAAACCCAGACCCAGAAGGATGCACATGGCATCTATTCACTTATAATCAGATTTTAGCCATAAAGTACAGGATAACTATATTACAATGAATGCACCAAAGAGAACATGAACATAGATTTTTTTTCCTGTCAGTAATACACTTTGCCCTAGTGGTGCTGCCTTGTAGGCCCCCAGTGTATGAGGAGGCTCTTGGCCCTCATATGATTGCTGAACCAAGGCGGGGAACTGTTATGTAAGGACACTCCCCTCCAGAGGAGTGTGATGGAAGGGATAGGAGGTAGAGGGTGGGAGGGCGGGACTGGGAGAGGTGGAAAGAGGACACTGCAATGTAGATGTAACCTGAAGTAATAAATAAATATAAAATAAGATAAAATAAAATAAAATAAAAAACCCTAAAAAAAAAAGAAAGAAAATAACACCAGGTGAATGAGTTTTAGTAACATCATAATACTGATCTCTTTGTAACTATTCTGGAATGCGGGACCTAGTTCTGTCTGGAGAACTCTATGAGGGAATCATGCCATCAACTAGAAAAGCATGTTGAATGGAGTTTGTCCATTCAACAATGGAGTTTCCCTTTGTCCAGCTCTTGATCTGGTAGAGTGCTAAAGGTAAACATATTCTAGAACAGTATCTTTAGATTGAGTACAGTCTCTGGGACCTGAGTGAACTACAAATGTTTATTTTCTTAAAACACTACTACTACTGTTTTGAATTTTCTAGTGTATTCAAACTTGCTTAATATATACAGGGAAAAATCCATAAAAAATTTTGTTTCATGTAAGAGTTTGCATTCAGTGCCCACTACAGGTTTAGCATGAAGCCTTTTTATTCAGTTTTGCTTTCTGTTATTTTTGTCCATTTGTTCACCTCTACTCTTGAATTATATGTAATAAACCAAATATTTTTTTCTTTCAAATAACCATAAAAATTACTTTAAAACAGTATTGTAGAGTTTTAGAGATGAGGTACATTTCCTCTAAGGTTGCTTCTGATATTTTTGATAAACCTATTAGCTTAAATATATCTATACTATATTAATGTATTTTAGTATAATGTACATATCTATCTATCTATCTATCTATATAGATATAGATATAGATATAGATATATACACAGACACACACAAACACACACACACATATACATATAACCAAATCAATTTAGGTAGAAAAAAATGGATAATTATGTTATTTAATTATCCATTATGGTACTTCGATTATTGTCAATTGGTTCGGCAGCTGTTTATCCTTAACCTGCCATTACAAATGAGAACACAGAAGACACCACATGCATTGTATCAAGATGTGGCCTGAATTGTGTAATCCTAGCCCATCTAAACTAGCTCATAATTCTGTTACCCAAATACGACCCCATATATACAAACGTCCCCTTGGACTGCCATTCTCCACGATATGCCGATATTCCTGGCCATGTAGAATGAAGTTCTTTTTTTCTAACACATGGTGTGTGTCCTCCTTCTTCCTGCTTCTGGCTGAAATGCATTAATCCCCTGTCTAATGCGCAGGCATCGTGTTCTAATCTCAGGAAATCCCACCTTTCTCTGTCTTTGCCCAATCGCAGGCCTCAGCACTTATTTAACCAATCAGATACAATGTAACAGACAGCAAACAGGACCAATTAACACTTAGAATGCTTAACACCACCCCATCAAGTTTATATGTATTTCTTCATCTATAAAAGCTGTGAAAGCAGCATAATCCTGAAACATATATAAGCTTAAGGGATCAATTTATTTCAAATAATTTTGAGGAACTATAACAACAAAGCACAGTGTTTATTTTGGTTTTTGTATTTTGGCCTCAGGATTCTTTTAGTAGTATGTTCTGCTTTCAAGGTAGCAAGACAGATATATAAAACGTCATCATTTAGGACCATCAAAAAAGTTTCAGGATGTCTAATGGTATAGTTGATCCCACCACTGAATACCCATATTGCTTCTGTGTTTGCACTCAGCATTCCATATTCCATGACCAAGCTTCAAACTGCCAGTTTCTAACTGTTTGTTTACAGGTCTTCTCTAACCTCCATAGACATTGTTGCCAGAAGATAGAAAATATCAGATATACTAATAAAGATATAGATATACTAGTAAATTATGAATTTCAACAAATTTATAGCTTCTAGGAAGAATATTCAGTCAAGGATCCATTTTACATAGGAAGATAAATTAAAACCAATTTGCACTACTCTACTCAGAAATTCCTCATCTGGATTAAGTCCAATATTCTGTAGTGATATTTTTCAAACCAGCAACTTTTGTGTTTTCTTCCATTCTCTATATTCACTACCTACTGTGTATGTATTATCACATCCTAAAAAAAATAGATTCATCTGCTAGGTAGTTCAAATATGACCAAACACAATCTTTTAAGGAGGCAGCTTTCATCTAAAAAAAGGGCTTTGTAGGACAAAAGGGCAAAGTAAAAGCACACTGACCCTGTTTTGACCCCGAGACCAGGGAAAAGAAAAGAAAAATGTGAGGCATACTTTATCCCAAGCCCAAGATCTGGAAAAAGAAACAGAATTCCATCAATCTATGAATTTGCCACAGAAACCCTCCAATCCCTGAACACAAAAAAAACATGAATCTCTGAACAGGAAAACCTATCAATCCCAGAGCTCACTCAAGATCAAGAATTGAATTCCTTCCAAACCCAGGCCAAACTGGAAAGCTCCACCTACACAAGATATCTTATCTAAATCCTGCCTTCTGCTCAGTTCCCTGCTGCCCCCTACCGCACAGCACACCCCCAACAGAGTCAACACCTTTCCTGGGTTTTTCCTTCCCAATAAATCTCTTGTATGAGGTTTGGTTTGCATTGTGACTTTTTGGTAATCTTTGGCTCCCAATTGCCAGGATAGTTCTCATCTCTTGGTGTGGAACAGAGCTGTAACACTTTGGCCTGGAGCAGAGCTTTTGCTGGGGAAACCTTTCCCCTGCCAAGCAGAGCTGTAACTCTTTCAGTGGCTAAACCATCTCCTTGGCTAGAGCAGAGCTTTTTCTGGGGAGACCTCTCACTACCTGAGCAGAGCTGTATTGCTTTCACTGGGAAACCCTCACCCTGCTGGAGCAGAACTGTTAAACTTTTGTTGGGAAAACCCTTCCCTGCCAAGCAGAGCTATAACACTTTCAATGGGGAAACCATTTTTCCTGGAGCAGAATTGTTACATTTGAATTGGGGAAATCTTCCCCTGCAGCAGCCAGAGCAGAGTTATAACACTTCTGTAGGGGAATCCTTTCCGTTCAGAGCTGCAACATTTATATTTCTCAAATCTAATTAATCAAAAGACCTCTTGTGTATGACTGTTCTGGGAATAAAACTAGTGTTTAAACCATGATTTTTGCATGCTGTCTTCAAATAAATTTATTTTTAGTTTTAAGCATGGTTAATATTGGCAGGTAAGACACACCTTTAGCTAAACATCACAACTGGTTTCACTCATAAATTTGTGCTATTCATGTTGGAAAATATGACTATAATTAAGAATACAGAAAACAAAACAATGTGTATCTTAAAGTTTTTCTCTGTATATCTGTTACACAATACTTATATGCAAAGAGTAACTCATAAAACATTGTATTGTATGGTGTAAACATCACTGTTATTAGTCATTTATAAAATATTAGAATACAGATAATGTTTTAAATTACATGACACTAGGGGAAGATAGATTTTTGTTAAGGAATGAAATAAATAAATACTCCTTAAAAAAAATCTGTTCTTAATATTTTAATCCTAATATGCCAGAGGCAAGTTTCTTTTCTAGTCTTGTCTATCTCGATTTCTGTAGGATTCTTGTACCTAGATAAGAATCTTTATATACATATGGAAATTTTCTTCTTATTGTTTTATTAAAATATAGCCTATGCATAAGGTATGGTACTTTTCTCATTTTGAAATCCCAATTATCTGAAATTAGATCATTTCATGGTATCCCAATGCTCCCATGTTTACTTTAAGTATGTATTTTTATAAATTCATTATTGAGCTTTTCTGAGCTATCCAACTTATACACCTTGTTATACTGCTATAATATAGTCTGGTTTCCACATGATCCATTTTTTTGGTGACTTTATTTTGTTTATAGAAATATCAACGTGTAACATCATTCCAGTTTGACTTCTCATGTTATTCTATCTCTGTAGTTAATTCGATTTCATAAACTTTACTTTATTCCTTATACCATTTATCTCTTTGCTTTTGTCTTTGAGGTATTCAAGCATATTTCACCTATGTTCTCAAATTATTTATATTGAGGGTCTTTGAGGTCATTCCTACTCTAGTCTTTTATTAAGGGATTAGTTTTAGGTGTTTGTTTTTGTTTTGAGGAGAAATTATTTTTCATTCATTTGGATTTTTATATGCTGAGTTAGTTGAATAGGAGTATTCTTTAGGGACTGGTGCTCTGGTATTGCTTACCTGTCATCATCAGGAGCTATGAGAATCGTTCAAGTATGGGGAGGGGCTGAGGTCCAGAGACAATATGTTTGTAGACAATGGGATCTGGATAGAAAAAGAAAGTTTAGGTTGAGTGGCTGGGCTCTAAGGAAACCTTACCTATTCATATTGGCATTAGACAAAGACTTGGGTTTCTTTAATCTTGGTCCAAGAAGTCTTTTCTCACAGTCGACATCAATCAATGGAGAGATGAACAATTAATCAATGTACTGAGGATAGGAGAAACTGTGTTCAGATCTAAATGAGACATTTGTATTAATCCCATCATCACTCGGGTTCTAGAAACATCCTGTAAGAAGCATTTAAGAGAATCTGAGAACAAGAGGATCTGCAGAATTTCTGAGAAAGTTTTCTGTCAGACATCACATGGTTATTGCAATCATGTTTCAAAAGTGGTGTGATTACCTTGCAATATCTACAAAAGGTCAAGCCAGTCACAATACTAGCATACATGAGGTAGATAAGCTTCAAGCTCTTCTTAATATTGAGTGGGTATTCAAAATGGAAAGTTGCTAGAAGGAGAAGGGAGAATCTTTCTTTGTGAAGGTATGACCACTAGTAGTTTGTCCATGATCCAGTGGATGGTTTCAGATTCACACACTTAGATATATATCTGATCAAATTTAGAGGTTTATAAGGAAAAGGAAGACATGTAGTTGAGAAAGAGATGTGTTGAAGGTTTATGGAGAAAGCAGGATATTGTATACACATATGCAATTATACTTATAAAGTTAAAATTGAAAAAATAGATGAATTAGATGAACTATAAAGGTCTGATACTTCCATAAAGATTAAATAAATACAAGTATAATGCTTTCTAAATTTTGCTACCTAATATTTAACAAAAATAAAATAATGCATACTTTTTGTATTAAATGAAAAAATTCTGTTTATTTATTACTTCATCTTACCTCTCCATCACAGTGTCCTCTTTCCATCCCTCCCAGTCCTGTCTTCTCACCCTGTACCCCTTATCCCTTCCATCCCACTCCTTTGGAGTGAAGTATACCTAAATATCAGTCCGCTGCCCCTGTTCAGCAGTCATATGAGGGCCAAGAGCCTCCTCATACAGTGGGGCCTACAAGCAGCCCCACTAGGGCAAAGTGTCTCATTGACAGGTAACAAAGTCTATGTTCCTGTTCCCTTTGGTGCATTGGTTGCAGTATAGTTAGCCTGTACTATATGGCTAAAATTCAATTATAAGTGAATAGATGCCATGTGCATCCTTCTGAGCCTGGGTTAGCTCACTCAGGATGAGCTTCTCTAGTTCCATCCATTTGGCTGAAAATTGCATGATTTTGTTGTTTCTTCTGATGGCTGAGTAATATTCCATTGTGTAGATGTACCACAGTTTTTTTTTTTAATCCAGGGACATCTGGGTTGTTTCCAGTTTCTAGCTATTACAAATAAAGCTTCTATGAACACAGTTGAGGAAAACTCCTTGTGGTTTAGTGAGGAATCATTTGGATGTATACACAGAAGTGGTATGACTGGGTCTTGAGGTAGAGCTATTCCAAGATTTCTAAGATATCTATCGCCAGAGTGATTTCCACAGTGTTTGTACCAGCTTGCACTCCCACCAGCAATGAAAGAGTGTTCCCCTTTCTCCACAGCCTTGCCAGCATGTGCTGTCATTTGAGTTTTTGATCTTTATCATTCTGACAGGTGTGAGATGGAATCTAAGACTTATCTTGAGTTGCATTTCTCTGAAAAATTGTAAGTAGAAATATAACCACTTTATGTGAGACAAAATAGTCTTTCATTTTTAGGATACGGAAAAAAATTCTCTTTTCTTTATTTTTTTAAATTTTTATTTATTACTTCAAATTATATATCCATCACAGTCCCCTCCCTCCACCCCTCCTGGTCCCACCCTCTCCCCCCTTCTCCCAGAACTCATAATTCTTTTTTCTTAAATAATTAGGCCACAATTATGAAAATTATAAGGTATAACATATTTTCTCAATGTCCAGTTTGGCAACTGATATTAATATTATATTATTCATCTATCTCCATAGTTTAAAGTTCTATATCTATCTCAGTGTCCATCCTAACTTGCACTGGCAACTTAAAAACATATTCTTAGACCTAGAACATTCTTTTTAATTACTAAACAACTTAAAATTTGACTGTGAGACTATAACTATCTAGTCTTCAACCACATCAGAAACCTGAGAAGGATAAATATATCGATTTATACGGGAAATGCAGAACAAACAGCTTCCAAAACTAAGAAATGAGACAACTGTCTGCCTGTACAGCTAGTTCCCAGTATGTCTTCATACATTAGAGCATCTATCTTCAGTCTTTTGGCCCAGTATCTCTGACAGACATTAATTGTAAAGCAGGAATTATGAAAGATTTGCCTACCCTGTCTTGGCAGAGCTAGGTTGAAAAATTATTTATTTATTCATTTATTTTATGTATATAAATGATCTACATGTACACCTGCAGCCAGAAGAGGGCTGTACAGATTGCTGTAAGCCACCATGTGGTTGCTGGGAATTGAACTCAGGACCTCTGGAAGAGGTCTTAACCACTGAACCATCTCTCCAGCTCTCAAAACAAGGTAGTCTTTACATCAGCTACTCAACTATTAAAATTATAGAGTTACTATTAATAGATTGCTACAATTACTGGTATGATGTAACACAAATACAAAAATAGAAACACAGAGAGCTCTATATAAGTATATAATTATTTCTGAGCTATATTTCAATATGGCATTTCAATATAAATTATGTCATAAAATACAAACACATGATTTTCTTATTTTAAAAATAGCATGAGTTTAATTCCTTATTCTTCATGAAATGATAATTTTAATTATACTTTATATAAAAGAAATCTAGGGAAGTTGAAAAATTAATCATAATGTCTGAAGCCAGAATATTTAAAATTCAAATTAATTTAATCAATTCATACAGAAAATGTATATATTTGAATTGATAGCCATCACCTAACCTTTCAATTTCTGTGTATATTGATGAAAATATACCAATATATGTGTATGTATACACATATTATGTGATGATCATGTAAGGTGAAACAAATCTATGTCATCAGATACTCACCAGGTAATTCTTCATAGTGACAAATTAAAAATTACTTTTAGAAAATTACTCCAGAAATCAATATACAGGAGTATCATAAAAATTTCAGTTACAAAGTCAATATCCATTGGAAACTATGAGAATTTTAATCTATTGGCAAACAGTAAACAGCTTGAATATAGTTGTAACTATGGAAAAAAGTGAATTTTTATAGACTTCATATTGAATTTAGCTTAAAGGGCAAATGTAGAAATATTTAGTTATTACCAACATTTATATTATAGTTAATTGATGGCAGTGCTAATCCTTAATCTACCACTAAAAATGAGCACACAGAGATATCTTATGGATTTTTATCAAGCTTTAGCCTGTATCATGCAATCTTAGCCCATCTAAGCTAGCCCATATACATATGGACTGTTGGACTGTTATTCTCCATGCTATGCTGATGTTATAGGCCACATGGAATGATCTTCTTCTATTTACCTCCTCGTGTGTTCTCCTTCCTCTCCTGGTTTCTTTTTCCTGTAATCATCCTCTGCTCTCCAGCCTGTGCACTACACCTTATTCCTGCCTACCTCTCTTCTACCAAACCCAGGCTGCAGCATTTATTAGCATCACTTGGTACACTTATGGTGTGGCATAGAAAGCACACCCCTGGAAGCAGATTAATTAACATTTAGAATACATATCTGATCACTGCATCAGGCAAATGAACACCATGAAATGGGAAAACACAGAGTAATTTTCACATATAAATACATTGTTATTTGATGACCTGCAAAGAAACCAGAGATCACATCTACTAGGAGCATATATGTGATTATTTAATTTCAAGAGAGTAAATGTGGACTATCTTACATGTAAAATCTATAAAACTGTATCCACAGGTCAAAATACATTTGCAATAAATGTAGAAGGGACTTCACCCCAAAGCATTCATAGGCATATGAAACAGTAGAATTAAATAAGCTGATGAATCAGGCTTAACCCTAACAGGAAACGAGGCAGCTTCTGGCTCTTAGAGGTGAAAGTGATGTCAGGGTTATAGTGGTTAAGTAAGCTACAAGAAAGGTAGAACTGTTAACTTTGACTTGCATGAGGGGAGAAATTAGTTGATCTGGCTAACAGGGTAGTTACGAAGAAACTAAAATTTCCAATTGGGCAAGAATAACACAACTATAGCAAGTTCACAGAATAGAAAGGTTGACAAACAAAATTAAATATTTTATCATGTACTAATTATAAATAATCAATGAAAATTTAAGTTTGAATTACATGGCAGAACAGACCAAAATACAGTGAGTTGCAAATAGAATAAAAAATAGTATAATGTCTAAACGCAAACACACAAGAGTGTTGCAAAAGGAAATGTAATTGAGAAAACACATTATTTTCCTGTAGAGACGTTTTTTTGTTTGTTTGTTTGTTTTTGAAAAAATTCTTTTTTTAAATGTTTATTTATTACTTCAGTTTACATCTCCCTCATAGTACCCTCTTTCCACCCTCCCAGTCCTGCCCTCCCACCCTCTACCCCGTATCCCTGCCAAACCCCTCCTCCTGAGTGGACTGTCCCTACATATTAGTCCCTCACTCCAGTTCAGCAGTCATATGAGGGCAAGAGCCTCCTCATATACTGGGGGCCTACAAGGCAACACCACTAGGGCAAAGTGTCTCATGGACAGGTTTAAAAAAAAAGTCTATGTTCCTGTTCCCTTTGGTTTATTGGCTGTAGCATAGTTATGCTGTACTATATGGGCAAAATCCAATTACATAATTGAGCAACATGACTGCTCTGGCAAGGGATCACATCTAAAGATGGTCTAGGTCTATGTGATTTGGTTGGAATGCAGATATGCTTTGGATGACAGTATGATCTGGCTGAAATACAGGCATCCCCTTAGTACACACCTATTGTCCTAAACAATGAACATAAATTTTGTTTATAGAAAGAGGAAAACACTTATGAAAATGATGTCTAATTGAGGAGCAGACAAAGTGAGAAATCAAGAAAGATTTAACAGAATGAGTCAGAGGTAGAATATACCCAACTTTCACTGGAACAGACAGGAAAGAGAAGTTACTTAAGATCAGGCAGCGAGACAGTACAGAGTGTTTGTGGGGACAGTAGATAGAGTTCAGGAGTTGAGCTCAGTGTAGTTCAGTTAAATGAAGTTGAGTTCGCTTGAGTTTGTGCAGTTCCATTCAGTTTCTGTAGTCAGTGTAGTTCAGTTCATGAAGTTTAGAGGTAGTTTTTCCCACCAGAGCAATTCAGTCAGAAGCTAAGAGAACCCAAATTGAATCAATCAGCTTGGAGAGGAGTTTGAACCAGAACAGCTGAGTTCAACCAGCTAGCCAGAGTTCAGAAAGAGCTAGAAAGGAAGAACTTATTCAATAGTAAGTTCCAGAAGCTGAAAACATTATTGGCCTATATTAGCAGTTGGAGCCTGGAAGCTGAAGCCTTCAAGGTCCAGGCTTATACAAGATTAAATTGTGTGGAGGTTGAAAGTTTCCAGACCTAACCCTAGAGTCAGGTAGATAGAAACACTCTGGGCTCAGCCCTAGCAATGTATTCATACAGCTTGGGGATAGCTATCATTTACATTTTTCTTTTGCTGAAACTTGAATATGTACATGGGAATTCCTCTCAAAATTTAAAATGGATGTATATAATGAAGAGATTTGAGAAAATAGATACATAGTAGGGAAAAACATAGAGTCCTGAGAAGGTAATTTCAATGAAACATCATGAGGTTTGTATAATGCAAAACATGACATTTATAATAATATTTACATAGATCAGTGAATCAGAATATAAAACACAGATCCCAAAACACAATTTGATTCATTAAAATATACTCAATAGAGGTTATTGGTATTGCTTTTGGGTTTCCTCCAGAGGTGATATATAATTAAGTCCCTGTTGCTGAGACTCCATGTCCTCAGACATAGGGCCCAAATGTCATAAGCTGGAACTGCCCTGAAAGCGTCTACACTGAGGACTAGCTTTCACAGTACCAGAAGGCACTACTGTAGTCTGAATAACAATCATTCCCATGGAGTAATATATTTAATGCTTGGTCTTCTGCTGGTAGAACTATTTGGGAAATATTAGATGTCTGGTTTTAATTGAAGAACTGTCACTGGGACCTGGATTTGTGGTTTCAAAAACCTATGTTATTTCCAGTTAGCTCTTGTTGCCTTCTACTTCCAAATAAGAATGGTAAGCACTCCGCTACTGTCTTACTCCCATGCCTGCCTACTTGCTACCACTCTATCTTCAATGGTGGCAACATGGACTCTAAGCAATGGAACCATGAACCCAATAAACATTTCCTTTCATAAGTTGCCTTGGTCAAATCAAGGCTTGATACATTCATAAAATATATTGATAGGATGTAACCTAATAGAAACTACTTGTGTCAGAACGATGATTGTCTAGCTAGTTTTAGTTTCTTCAACGAGGAAATCTGTATTGATTTTTTTCTATTTATCGGTCTATTTGAGGGGGAGGAGCTGCATGCATGTAGATACTTCCTGTGATTAGAGCAGGAAGCCTGCGCTTTAAACAGAGGACTGAAGCACTCCAGCCAGCATCAGGAAGAAGAATTCATTCCAGCTAGGAGCAGCAGGAGGGAGGAACACACCATGCGTTAGAAAAAGGAACCTCATTCCACATGGCCAGGAACATCTGCATATTTTACAGAATGGCAGTCCAAGGGGACGTATGTATATATGGGGTCATATTTGGGTAATAGAATTGCGAGCTAGCTTAGATGGGCCAGGAATGCACAACTAAGGCCAAGGCTTGTTAGAAATCCATGTGGTCTCTGTATACTCTTTTATAATGGCTGTTTAAAGATTAACAACTGCCAAACCAATTAACAATAATATAAATACTGGTTAAATAGTTTAATTAGTCATATTTCTTTCTATATATGGCACCCCACATTGGGCACCATCTGGAAACTGCAAAATAATTAATTAATGTAGTTATTAGTAAGTATAAACTGTAATATTAGGCTGGCAGAATAGCCGGTGGCTTGGCAGAGGAGCAGGTGGCCTGGCCTGAGTGCCTTAACCAGTTGCCTATCTTATCCTGGAGAAAGAGCCCTAGGACCAAAGGTGGCCTACACCACATATAACCTAAATTCTGTTAATTAATATAAGTTGTTATATTAGGCCAGTAGAATTACTGGAGGCTTGGTGGGAGATTTGCTGGACTCACGGGGAGTCTGGGAATCCGACAGCCCAGGACTGCTTGGACTGAGGGCCTATAAGCCGCTGAAGTCTTTTCCCCAATAATTAAACACACCAAGACCTTTTAATATTTTAACGCTTAGCCTTAGCTGGGCAGACTCTCAATTAGCTACTCTAAGTTAACCCCAAACCAACATGTGCCTGTGAGTACCTTCCAGACTTCTCCAGATGTCTGTCTCCTTCTGTGTCTCCCAGCGGAAAAGAGAGAGAGTCTCTGTGTGTGTGGAATTCCTACTGATCTGAGGAAATCCTGCCTTCCTATACTCTTTCTGCCCAGCTAATTGGCCATAAGCGTCTTTTATTAACCAATCAAGAGAATGCCTCAGAAGGGGTGGTAACCAGATCTCAGCATTGAATTCAATGTATCAGAAACAATATTAAACCTTCCCTCAACACATGTGTACAAGGGTAAATGTGCATGTGCATTCAGAGGTTATCTGAATGCCCTTCCTCACAGGCTGAACTTTTGTTTTTTGATGTTGTTGTTGTTTATTTGTTTTGTTTTTTATTTAGGTGTATGAGTATTCTCTGTGCATATCTGTGAACCACATGTATGTCTGTTACCCATTGAGGCCAGAGGAGGATGTACAATGCCCTGGAACTGAGGTTTTAATACCAATACCCACATGTGCACTCATAACTGTAACTGCTGTGTGTCCACATGTGTGCTGGGAAGACAACCTGGTTGGTACTCTTAACAGGCCCATCTCTCCAGCTCTACATTTTGTGCTTATGCATAATAGGGCCTCCCTCTAGTCCCCATGCTTCACCTATTAAGCTAACAGTTTTTCAGCAAGCAGTATGAATCCATTTGTCTTTGCCTCTCTAATGCTGTGAATACAAGTGCATCTCAGCCCCCCACACACATACTTTTCATGGGGGTACTAGCAATGGATCTCCTGCTCTGATCATGGAAAACACTTTACTTCCTGAGTCATTTCTTCAGAAAACTAAATTCCATTTAACTACAAAGTATTGATAAATGTAGGAAGGGCATAACAAGGACCTCTTTTGGTTGACCTGGAGTCTCTGTCTACCCTGTCTTTGAAGTTAAATCTTATCTTAAACAAGCCCAATTAAATGAATTTAAACTAAAGTTTAAAAAAATTGAGTCTGAGATTTCTAATGACAGTCTGCCAGCCAATGTATCTATGGTTCTTTGTGCCTTGTTTAGTTAAGATAATTCTACATAATCAAGAGATAAAAAAGCTATCTCCATTGAGACTTAATTAAAAATTTAAGAACCCAAATAAGGGATTGCAATTTTTCTAATCCATTAGGCAGTTATTTGTGTTAATCAATAATATATAGTTTATCACAATGAAGCTACAAGAAGGGAGCATTCCCATAACAAAACAAAATCATGGGTTAAGTTAGAGAACTGAGGAATGCTAGAAGGCTTCAGAGAATCATAGTGTGAAGACAAAAAGGAGATGATGGCATGGTGTACAGGAGCAAACTGAAGGGACATTTGACAGTATAGCTCCCTGAGGCATTCTACTTAGTATAAATGGCACCTAAAAACCTCATGCTATGATTTAGGACATTTCCAAACTCAAGGGTACAGGCATGTGGCAACTTTCAAACCATTATACAATGCCAAGCTACAGAAAGTTCTAAATTTGAAGAGAAATTAAATTGAACACACACACACACACACACACACACACACACACACACACAATGGTGAATAACATTGTCTTCTATAACAGACATCTAAGCAAATAGCTAATTAAAATAATTGGTGTTAGACTATCTACTATTATTTTAAATGGAATAAGATAGTTTTCCATTAAATGCTTGAGTAATGCATCCTTGTGAAACATTTAGACAAAACTCCAAAAAGATTCAAGATTATAAATACATGTGACTAGATGGAAGAAATTCTAAACAGCATCAAGCTTGTATAATAGCAAATCCAAATGTGACATATGCTACAGAATGACCTGCCTTAAAAAAGAATGTGGGTATGACTTTATCTTACTGTGTTCAATATGAATTATGAAGGAGGAACTCATGGGTTTCAAAGATTATTCTGTCTGAACTGAAAATGACAAGGAGTTCAAAATGAGGAATGACCTGTAAGTCCTTTAACATCTGTGAACATGAATCAAGCTGAGAAAACTATTTGGAGCTAGGAGTTCTGAGGAAGAAAGCATTTCAAAGGACACAAAACTTCTTTTTGATCAAGCAATTGCTAAAACGAACCTGGATGAATTTCAAAATTTCACCGACTTCTGTATAACTTATATATCCTACCTTTTTGAATAAATGTCATTTTATTTATGTACAGACAGCAGTATGCATATTAGAATAGCTGTCTGAGGAAATCTTTTCCCCAGCCTGGTGATAGTTGACTTACTTGTCTGGCTTCACATTCTTTTTACAATAACAGTATATTTTCCCAATATGCCTCCTTGAGACCTTTGCTGTAAGTGCATTTAACTTGCCAAGTTGCTTGTTTCTATTGTATCTTACTTAGGTTACTGTGTTTTCTAGTAACAGGGGGAAGGGTATTAAAGTATGTGCCTTGACTGTTGCTATCTGTATACAAAAGATCAGACTGCTCTGTCTGGTTGCATAGATACTGAACCAAACTTCCTTGTACTAAACATCACATTGATTGACTTATAAAAAGGAACTGCTAAATAAAATCAGGGATGCAGTATTAACTAATAGGCCTCCCGATCCGGTCCCATCCTTTGCTTTTTGATTCTTCTCAATAGATCCTCACACTTTCGGTAGATGTCCCACATCCCTACCAACAGGCTCTGGCATTTATGTATGTGTAATACATCTTTTAGAGCATTCATAATATTATTTGGTTTACTTTCTGTTTCAATTTATTGTTTGATGATATCACATAAAACTATATTGCTTTTTAATCAAATACACCTCTACTCTTACTAAAATCAATATATTTAATGGAATCCCCATCAAAATTCCATACAATTCTTCACAAAGATAGACAAAACAGTCATATGGTTCATAACAACCAATAAAAGATCCAGAAAAGCCAAAAACCTAGAACAATATAAACACTACTAAATGATTTCTTTATTTTAATTCTATTTATTAGTTTCTCTCAATTTTAAACCAAGAAACCAAAGATAAACAACATTCACACACATCTTGCCCATTTGATATTGATAAATATTTACTGACTTTAAATATGACAACTACAAGGCAGACATTTAGCTTTTCATATAGGGATAATTGATATTTTATATGGTTCAATTATGTAAATAATCTTAGCATGAGAGTATACCCTTTCCAAATAAAAATAATAATGTTCTTCTCATCTTATATCAAGGCTTAGTGAATTATTCCACCATTTAAAAAACCAAACAATCTGGGACTTATAAATAGAATGGAATGGAAGTTACTCTGTATTAGTTCTACCTCTAGCCATTTTAATTTTTATTTCTTCATTTTCATGCTTTATTTTTTATATGTGGTGTAACCACCACTCTAAAACAGCATCCACAGCTAGACTTCTTCACATAGATGACAAAATTATAGACCACGGAAAAGTCTGTTTGTTTTCTTTGAAAACAGTATTCCATGCTCTAAGAAACAACAGTAAGTGGGAGTGGAGGGGGGGAGAGACAATAGAGAAAGAGAATTAAGGTAACTCAGATTCTAAATTCAAACTGGTACGTGAACTTTTACCTAGGTTACTTTAAGAGTAGGTGTGTAATTTCATCATGTGTATTAACCAAATACATATCTTCTAGGTATGCTTTTACCATTCACAATCAACATATTGCCATACAGTTTGTATAAAGTGAAAATTTTCCATTTAAATTCCTGATATAATTTATCTAATATTTATGTTTATAAGTTGTCTTTACAAAATAAAAAATTCTGACAACTTATATATTTAGAAAAAGACTATTTTAAAGTGTAGACAGATTCTTTTACAAATCAGTGTACTCCATGAAACTGACTACCTTACAATGCGTTGGTGTGTATATGTGTGTGTGTGTGTCTGTCTGTCTGTCTATCTCTTTGTCTTTATATCTCTGTATGTCTATATTCAGATGCACATTTAAGGGATATTCTTAATATCAAACAGTTTCAAGTTACTGCAAAATGAAGTATATGAAAAAATAAGGAAACTTACTATTTAGTTAAACCAATTAAATCAATTAAATAAAATGTGTTAAAAGAGAGATGTTCTTTTTTGGATAATGCTATTAATAGAAGAAACATTTTACTAAACAAAAACACCTGTGCCACCATGTAGTATAACTATGATTTTTTGATCATGATAGGGTATTAAGTCTAATTAGAGAATGGAGCTGTTTATCCTAATAATTTCAGAAGCTCATACATAAACTCTCACCGATATGACCACCCAAAAATGAGCTGAACAAGGATGTCAACAAGGGGCATGGCAAAACAAACAGAGAAAAGTCCATGAGGCTTCAACCATACACAAATAATTACAGGAAACTAAGGAATGCTGAGAGTGGTAGAAATAGTAATATCCCCAGGAATGACTACATGCATTGGCTGTCTAGCACTCAATGAACATCACTGACAACATGTACACACATAACATTACACAGAGTGAGGAGGCTGTAATAATATTCATTGTCATTGATAATGTTTTATTGTTGTGGGGTGAAACCATGACCCAGGCAACTCCTATAAATGAAAACATTTAAATGGAGGCTTGTTGATAGTTTCATAGGGACAGTTCATTATTATCATGGCAGGAAGCAGACATGTACTCAGATACTGAAACTGTATCTGAGAGCTTTATATTCTAATCCATAGGCATCAGGTAAATACAGACACACACACACACAGAGGAGAGAGAGAGAGAGAGAGAGGGGGGGTTGGGCCTAGCAGGCACTTTTGAAACCTCGAAGCCTACCTTGAATGAGATAACTCCTCCAATACCAAACCTCATAATCCTTTCAAACAGTTCATCAACTGATATACCTTACACTAAAAAAAGGGTAGAGGATGGGGGGTTGAGGGGGGAGGAGGGTGGAAGGGTGGGACTGGAGGGGAGAGTAGGGAGGGGATTGTGATTGAGATGTAACTTGAAGAAATAAAAAGTAAATTATTTTTAAAAAGAAGAGAGGTTTCTTATGGACAATACTAGAGTTTTCACAAAAGAATCTATGGCTTTTATGTGGAACATTATCATCCTGTGTTGCTTAACTCCAATATATACATTTATAAACAAACTAAGTTGACAAACTAATGTTTTCCTATTGCTTTTGCAAACATCATTAGGGCTGCTCATCTGTTTTACTTCTCCCTCTCTGTATTACTGATCATGCCCCCATCTACTTAGAGTTTCTAATGGAGTTATTTCACAATGTTGAAACAGTATGTGTGTGCATGTCTTCTATTCATTAACTTACATTTCTAGTTACTTTTCAACTAATCTAATGAATCAAAAGAGTCATTACAAAAAAGAAAACATTATTGAAGTCTGGGTAATTAAGATGGGTCATAGATTAATAATAAGAAATAAGTAAAATTTTCATTTTAATTTCTCAATTAAAGGCAGCTCTTTGACATAAAAGTCTTCCATCATTTGACTGCTAGCTGAAAAAAAATTTCTGTGCATTGTTGTGTTCATGTGCATTACAACAGAATAGGACTATCTATTGCTTTTCTTCATTGGTAGCTTGCATATTACCTTCTGATACTAGGAGAAGAAGTATTCTAAGTTCCTTCTGATACTAGGAGAAGAAGTATTCTAAGTACCTTCTGATACTATGAGAGGAAGTATTCTAAGAGGAAGCTTCCAGACCAATCCTAGCTCAGTTCCTTCAGTCTGTGTGTCTGAAGTGTGTAGTGACTTCAGCAATATAGTTTGTTTCCTTCAACTATAGCAGATAGCCAAGAGAAACTGTAAAAGCTTATGTTTTTATCATAATTATTTTTTCTTGAGTGTATATACTCATACAGGAAGAAATATGAATATTTTGCCATACAAAGTACCCTGTAGACTCCCATACCTCATACCCAGTACTAAACATATATCTCATGGTTTTGACTTTTGTTTCAGATGATAAAGTATAGTCAATTAGTACTGAACATTTGTGTATGGATACTGCTCATTCATTTCAACACAGGAAATGTCTCAATAGAAACATTCTCAAAAAAAGAAAAAGTATCTTGCTTCCCCAGGAAAGATCACTAAATAGAAATAAAATAATGATCAGAAAACTTCATTTCCATCATGTATTAGAATGGATGATTAGAATAAATTAGGTTCTGAAATCTCAATTTTATTATTTTATTTTTGCAGAACAGCTAGATTATAATATTTCCATTGCTTGATTGTTATTTTTCCTTCAAGTTTGTTTAGTTTAATTTCATTTTGTTTCATTTCTTTTTTTGAGAGGACTTAGTCTATACCTCAGCATGACCTGGAACTCAAAGTATAACCAAAATAACTTTTGAGCTTCCAGCTTCAACATACTAAATCCTGGGATTTACAGATGGAAAATACCATGTCCACATAACTTTGATACTTTTCTTGGTAAACCCTGAAAATACAGTGAATAGTAGAGAAAAAGGAAAATATTGAAGGCTTTATGAAGCAGAAGATAATGTGAAAGTAAGTTTAGCATGTAGGATTATTTTATTTTCACTAAAGCATCTAAATATTCATTTTGGTGGTATAGAAACAAACAGGGAATATATATGTAAATATATACATATTTCACAGTATGTAAAGTATATGTATATACTAACGATTATCAAATACATAAAACTACAAATTGCAGAGAACTGCAATGCTCTACATTAAACATTAATAAGGCAATCAGTTCATAAGCATGAATGCTATTACTATTAATGTTACAGTATTTGGGTTAAGAGTGAATAAGGAAAGAAATTTCAAACTGGATAATGGCATATATTCACCATTGGCTGTTGCTTTAAGCCTGACTTTTTAATTGTTGAATGAAGGCCAAAAAAAAAAAATGGTAGCTATAAGTACAGTCTTTTGTCTAGTATATTTTAGCTGAATATGAATTTCATAACTAATAATTTATATTAACAATGTTGTGGATTTTATGCAAGATTTTCCAGGTTGGGTTTTAGCAACAATAATTAGGTCATAAGGGATCTGAACCAGCAATTTCAGATGTATGTTTGGTAGGTACAAATAGTGAAAGAAGAAACAATATAGAAAATTTAGGTACTTATACTAAAGGTAGGGGTAAGTGGGTTAATATTAATTATTTTGGAGGAAGTAATTTAGGTTCTAAAGAGAATTTTAATTTACAGGCTGACATACAAAGAATTAGAACCAACTGTATTAAATTTTATTTTGGAATAAATCTTAGTGCATTCATTATCAAATATTTTTTTCAAATAAGCAAAGCAATCTAAGAATATACATTGTCTGTAGAACAGGCAATACAGAATAGGTAAGATGACTCATAAGACTTTATTCTTAGATATCGCCAGACTGAATTCCGTAGTGGTTGTACAAGCCTGCACTTCCACCATCGGCAGAGTGTTCCCCTTTCTCCACAACCTTGACAGTATGTTCTGTCATTTGAGTTTCATCTTAGCCATTCTGACAGGTGTACGATTGAATCTCAGGGTTGTCTTGAGTTGCATTTCTCTGATGATTAAGGATGCTGAGCACTTCTACAAGTGTCTTTCAGTCATTAGGGATTCCTCCTTTATGAATTCTCTGTTTAGCTCTGTTCCCCATTTTTTTTTTGATTGGATTATTTGGTTTCTTGGCATTTAATTTCTTGAGTTCTTTGTAAATTTTGGACGTTAGCCCTCTGTCATTTTTTTTCCCAATCTGTAGGATGGCATCTTGTTCGCATGACAGTGTTTTTTGCCTTACAGAAGCTTTTCAGTTTCATGAGGTCCAGTTTATTGATTGTTGTTCTTAGATCCTGAGCTGTTTGTGTTCTGTTCAGGAAATTGTCACCTGTGCCAATGAGTTCAAGGTTTTTCCCCACATTATCTTCTAATAGATTTAGTGTGTCGGGCCTTATGTTAAGGTCTATGATCCACTTGGACTTAAGTTTTGTGCAAGGTGATAAGTATGGGTCTAATTTCATTCGTTTACATATTGACATCCAGTTAGATCAGAACCATTTGTTGAAGATGCTATCCTTTTTCCATTGTACAGTTTTGGATTCTTTGTCGAAAATTAATTGAGCATAAGTGTGTGGGTTCATTTCTGAGTCTTCAATTCGATTCTATTGATCCACTGGTCTGTTTCTATACCAGAACTATGCTGTTTTTATTACTATTGCTCTGTAGTAAAGCATGAAATCTGGGATGGTGATACCTCTGATGTTTTTGTTGTTGTTGTTGTTGTTCAGTATTGATTTAGCTATGGAAATAAGTCTGGCAACATCTTAGAAAAGTTGGAATAGCTCTACCTCAAAACCCAGCCATACCACTTCTGGGTATACATCCAAATGATTCCTCACCAAACCACAAGGATGTTTCCTCATCTATGTTCATAGCAGCCTTATTTGTAATAGCTAGAAACTGGAAACAACTCCGATGTCTCTCAACCGAGTAATGGATTAAAAAAAAAACTGTGGTACATCCACATAATGGAATATTACTCAGCCATCAGAAACAATGAAATCATGCAATTTGCAGCCAAATGTATGGAACTAGAGAAGCCCATCCTGAGTGAGCTAACCTAGACTCAGAAGGACGCACATGACATCTATACACTTATAATTGGATTTTAGCCATGTAATACAGGATAACTATACTATAGCCAGTGCACCAAAGGGAGCAGGAACATAGACATTGTTACCTGTCAATGAGATACTTTGCCCTCGTGGTGCTGCCTTGTAGGCCCCCAGTTTATGAAGAGGCTCTTGGCCCTCATATGACTACTGAACTACTGTGCAGCACTGATATGTAGAGAGACTCCACTCAGGAGGAGTGGGATGGAAGGGAGAAGAGGTAGAGAGTGGGAGGGCAGGACTAGGAGGGGTGGAAAGAGGGTGCTATGATGGAGATGTAACTTGAAGTAATAAATAAACAAAAACAAAAAAGAGACTTTATTCTTTTCTCATTCTTTTTACTGTTTATTTTGAAAACTTGTTTCATCTTGATCATATATCACATGTTAAAAGTGATAAAATTGTTTCAGGCTATTTCCATTGGTATTGGTTTCCAACCAGATGTTCATGGAAAGAGCCTGATGCTGAGGGTATCACATAGTTGACCTATAGAACATGGTAAAACCAAACCAATGCTGACGTGAATCTTCATCCACACTGTTACCTTTAGAAGATTTAAAAGATGCTATGCATTCTACTTAAAAAGATAAAGTAGTCATCAAGCATACCCAACTGTAAACCTTGATCAAGATCTACAAACATATGTAGCCAGGACAGACATGTCCATTGATGTAGTATGTCATGAATGTGAAAATACCTTTCTGATTGGCATTAAGTCCTACTCGAGAAAATTAAAGCCTACAGTTGTTATGATCAATCTAACTATGTCTTGACATGCCATAGCTACTAGAGAAGAACTTATTGCTGTTATTTTACTGTGTTTGACAAGGTTTTAAACCGAATCCCAATGACGTTATTATATTATTGATCAATGCCTTTTTCAATGCTTATATGGGAGGCTTCTATTTGCAGTTATTAATAATTAACACAGAAGTTCACAACAAGCAAAGTGAAGAGAATAAGATATTGCAGAATGATCACCCATAATTGGAACATATGGACTACAACTGATCTTCCCAAAACTTATGGATCAATGTGAAACAAAGGACAGAAATACTGTAAAAGCTAGAGGAAATAAATTAATATAAGATAGATAGAGAAGGAAAATGAAATTTAGTGGGTACAGATGGGGAAAATCTAAAGAATTAAGGGAGGAAAAATAATATGATCAATATATCATAAAATATCATAAACAATAAAATTATTTTAGTACAAAAGAATTAGCAATATTTTATTGATTGTATATAAATATTCCCATAAACATATATACATTTTAAATAAAGAAAGAATAATAAATTTCACTTAATTGTACAATCATAACAAAAAGTTCATATAAGATCTAATCAATAAATAGTCTTCATGTAACAGAAACCAATCTGTTTTGTATTTATAGGAAAACAGTTATCATTTAGGCAACACAATTGTTTTATTTCCACCATGTTCATCTTTAAGTTGACCATTACACGTGTAAGATAAGAATAATTTTTATAGACTAAATAAATTTAGTTATCAGTAAAATAAGGAATACAATGATATATGTTTCTTCTTATGTGGTGGTAACTCAATATGGAAATTAACTAGAATATACACTCATTATCCATCACATTTCATATTAGAAATCACTCTGTACACTTTATAAAACTATTGGAAGGTATAAAATTTTTTAAAATTTATTTATTTATTGTTTCAGGTTACATCTCCATCATAGTGTCCTATTTCCACCTTTCCCAGTCCCTTCCCATGCTCTACCCCCTAAACCTTCCATCCCTCTCCTCTGGAGTGGAGTGTCCCTATGTAACATTCCCCTGCCTCAGTTCAGAAGTCATATGAGGGTCAAGAGCCTCTTCATACACTGGGGGCCTACAGGGCAGTACCACAAATTTTAATCACTTTGAGTAAATATATTTCATGTGTAGTACAAATTGGCAAATATTTATAGAGACTATACCTTTCAAAAAGAGGTATAAAATAGTTTTTTTTTTCAGAAAATAGCCTATCTTCTATATTAGCACCATTTGAAAATTTAATTGAATTTCTACTGTTTTCATTGTTGAAAGACTGAATGTTAAAGACATAAATAATTTTGTGAAAAGTGATAAGTTGTGTCTAATTTCATTCTTTTACACGTCATATCTGGTTAGACAGCACCATTTGTTGAAGATGCTGTCCTTTTTCCTTTGTATGGTTTTGGCTGCTTTGTCAAAAAAATAATTGAACATAGGTGTGTGGGTTCATTTCTGGGTCTTCAATTCAATTCTACTGATCCAATGGTCTGTTTCTATACCAGTACCATGTTGTTTTTATTACTATTGCTCTGTAGTACAGCTTGAAATCTGGGATAATGATACCTCCAGATGTTTTTTGTTTGTTTTATTGTACAGGGATTATTTAGCTATTCTGGGCTTTTTGTTATTCCATATGAAGTTGAGAATTGTTTTTTCCAGGTCTATAAAGAATTGTGTTGGTTTTTTTGATAGGAATTGCATTTAATCTGTATATTGCTTTTGGAACGATGGCTATTTTTATTATGTTGATCCTACCTATCCATGAGTATGGGAGATCTTTCCATCTTCTAATGTCCTCTTCAATTTCTTTCTTCAAGGACTTGAAGTTCTTGTCATACAGGTCTTTCACTTGCTTGGTAAGATTTATCGCCAGGAATTTTATATTGTTTGTGGCTATGGTGAAGGGTATTGTTTCCCAATTTCTTTCTCAGACCACTTATCATCTTGCACAAAACTTAAGTCCAAATGGATCAAAGACATTAACACAAAGTCTGACACACTAAATCTAATAGAAGAGAAAGTGGGGAAAATCCTTGAACTCATTGGCATGGGAGATAACTCCTGAACAGAACACCAATAGCTCAGGTTCTAACACAATCAATAAACGGGAAGCCATGAAACTGACAAACATCTGTATGGCAAAGACCACTGACATTCAAACAAATTGGCAACCTACACATTGGGAAAAGATCTTTACCAACTCCACTTCCGACAGAGGGCTGACATCCATAATTTATAAATAAAAATAAAAATAAAAAAACTCAAGAAATTAAATACGCAGAAACCAAATAACCCAATAAAAAAAAAATGGGAAACAGAGCTAAACCGAAAATTCACAATGGAGGAATCTGTAATGGCAGTGAGACATTTGAAGAAGTGCTCAGAATCCTTAATTATCAGAGAAATGCAACTCAAGATAACTCTAAGATTCCATTACACATCTGTCAGAATGGCTAAGATCAAAAACTGAAATGACAACACATAGTGGCTAGGCTGTGGAGAAAGGGGAACACTCCCCCATTGCTGGTGGGAGTGCAAACTTGTACAACCACTTTGGAAATCAGTTTGGTGATATCTTAGAAAACTTGGAATAGCCCTCCTTTAAGACCTAGCCATACCACTTCTGGGTATCCATCCAAATGATTCCTCACCAAACCTCAAGGGCATATCCTCATCTATGTTCATAGCAGGCTTATTTGTAATAGCTGGAAACTGGAAACAACCCAGATGTCCCTCAACTGAAGAATGGATTATAAAACTCTGGTACATCTACACAATGGAACACTACTCAGCTATCAAAAACAAGGAAATCATGCAATTTACAGCCAAATGGATAGAACTAGAAAAGCTCATCCTGAGTGAGCTAACAAAGACTCAGAAAGACGCATATGGCATGTACTCAATTATAATTGGATTTTAGCCATGTAGTACAGGATAACTATTCTTCAACCAACCCACCAAAAGGATAAGGATCATAGATTTGTTACCTGTTAATTGGACAATTTTCCCTGAGGGTACTACCATGTAAGACCCCAGTGCAAGAGGAAGCTTTTAGGCCTAATATGACTGCTAAACTGAGAGGAGCTCTTATCTAGGGACACTCCACATCAGAGGAGTGGGATAGGGAGGGGGGGGGTGGGAGGGTGGAACCTGGAAGGGTAGAAGGGTGGCACACTGATGGAGATATAACTTGAAGTAATAAATATACCAAAAAAAAAGAAAAAAGGAAAAAGATGTAAATAATTTTGTGGACTAAAGTTCAAATCTGACTAACCAAATATATCACTCAAAGTTTGAGAAAACAAGGATAATCTCAAAGTTTTGATATAAGTTAAAAATGTATAGTGTTAGTTATAAAATCCTTTGTTATATATATATATATATATATATATTTGAATATGTATATATCTCTAAATAGGAAAACCTATATAAAACAAGTTTTATATAGGTTTGATGCTTTTAAATATCACATTTAATATAGTTACAATTATATTTTAGTATAATAAACTATAGAGATCTTAATGTTTATACATAGAAACTAAAGAACAGATTTGATAATTATATACTACTGAGAGATGATAGATCTTGGGTTCAAGGAGGAAAGGAAGCCACACGAAGTTTCTAACACAATTACATTGATCCTATAAGAATATTCTAAATACATTTTATGGTTTAACTTGACACCAAACTGAGATAAAATTAAAGTTTATTTAAAGTGGAAATCCTTCATAAATTAACAGAACTAATGCAGAACTAGACATGTAGCTGTAGATTCTTTTTTAAATTATAATGTTTACTTATTTCATCAAGTTACATTTCTATCATAGTGCCCTTCTTTTCACCCCTCCCATTTCTACCCTCTCCTCTCTTTCCCACCTATCCTACTCCTCCAATGTGGAGTGACCACACATATTGGCCACTCTCAGTTCAAAAGCCTTATGAGGGCTAAGAGCTACCTCTTGCACTGCTGGTCTATGGAAACAGGACAGCATCTTCAACAAATGGTGCTAATCTAACTGGATGTCGACAAGTGAAAGAATTAAATTAGACCCATAATTATCACCTTGTACAAAACTTAAGTCCATGTGTATCAAAGACCTTAACATAAGGCCTGACACACTAAATCTAATAGAAGAGAAAGTGGGGAAAAACCTTGAACTCATTGGCACAGGTGACAACTTCCTGAACAGAACAGCAATAGCTCAGCTCCAAGAACAAATAATCAGTGAATGGAACCTCATGAAACTGAAAAGCTTCTATACCTGTAAATTCTTAATCTCAGATATGAATTGTTAAAATATACTCTAAGTTGTGAATTATCACAACTGCCTACTCATACTGCAATGCACTGAAAAACTATTAAAATTGAAGCAAAACTTTTCATGACAAAACATATTAAAAGGATAGATGCTTCCCACAAAAAGACACAAACTATGTGACAAAATCCCCAAAGCCAGTCCTCAGAAGTGATCTTTTGAATTGTTTGTTGATGTTACCTAAGTAAGTCCAAATGCAAAATAAGCTATTGCTGCTATTTGTTACCCACATGGGGATGTTTGTCTCCATTGCTGAAGACACCAGCACTAGGGACACATGACTCTGAGTACTCAAACTGTATTTCATCTGAAACTTTCTCCTGGCAACTAAATTTTTGATACCTGAAAGTCACTTGCAAGCTTCCTAAGGTGGGAAGAAAACACTACTAATGACACAGAAGATTCATAGTAATGACCAGAATGGTACAATAGTACTAAGGTGCGGTAGTTACAACAACTTTCTAATTGTACACACACACACTATCCCTAGATGTAAAGCAATTCTATCCTATAGAAATATAACATTAACATTTAACTGCCCATACCTGCACTTTAAGAAGCTTTATGCAGAAGTTATAGTGAGAGCAGATGCGAAAGTATAATTTCATTAAATGTATCTTATTAAACCCAATACAATGAAATTAATCAATATTAAAAACATACTGACATACTTACATCATTTTTTCAGTACAATTTCTTTTAATCCAGGGTTACTCTGAAACATTTGAATTTATTGTGCCCCCCCCCTTTTTTCATGGTCAGGAATAATGCAAGCAATGAAGAATGGAGTAGAAAGAATTACCGCTCAAAAAAGAGTTAACAAGCAAATGGGAAAAGTTGCATCATAAGTTACTGAGTTCATCAAGTGTAATAGAATACATATTTTTTCCACTGTGGCTGACATCATCTCATCTGAAAAATGGAACTACTTTTCTTCATAATTAATTAATGAAAGTCACTGATTTCTGTTATTGTCTCTTTTTCTTCTGAGCAAATAATATAAGTATTTTTAAACAAAACTAATTATTCTGCAAGCACTGTTAGCTCAGTGTACTGACTTTACCTTTCTGAACATTTCAGGGCAGAGGATGGGATTTTTAAGGAATGAATATTTAAGATCATTCAGTTATGAAAAACTACAAAAATTTAATATGAGTTTTACTTAAGAATACATGCTCTTGCTCCTTCCTAATTGGAGGCCAGGCCCCAGCATCCTGAATTACAGGAAAGACTGCCTGCCACCCAGTACTGCCTGCACTCCCACAGGAGCCAGCTCCCTGAAAACCATGTAAGTCATCACCTCACTACTCCCTGCCTGTGCCCCCCATAATAACCCCAACTGTCCCTCCTCTTGTCATCACGTCCTTGCCCACATCTCTAAATGAAACCCCCAGCACCATCAGATGTCAGGCCAGAACCCTGAACCACAGGTAAAACTTCCCTGCACATATGGCTGCACCCACCCAGCATAATCCCAAACACTTCCTTTTTTTTTTTTTTTTTTTTTTGTCACCATATCACAAATATATCTTCAAGAAACCTCCTTCCCCATCAGAGCCAAGGCCAGTTCCCTGACAACTGGGTAAACTCCCCTCACTGCCTTCAATATCTATTAGGTATAACCCCCACTGCCCTCCCTCTTCTCATCACCATATCCTGGCCAACACATCCAGGAGCATTAGATGGCAGGAGAAAGCTAAGCTTTGGGATGAAACTAGTAATTCAAAACAAAGAGAACAAGACAAATAACACACAAAACTAAGAGCTGATTCTTTGAGAAAATCAACAAGAGAGACAAATATTTAGCCCTATGAATTCAAAGGCAGTGAGACAATATCCAAATCAACAAAATCAGAAACGAAAGGGGAAAATAGCAACAGACACTAAGGGAAGCCAAATAATCATTAGGTCTTACTTCAAAAGCCTATACTCCTCAACATTGGATAATCTGAACAAAATAGATGATTTTTTGATAGACTCCACTTACCTACATTAAATCAAGATCAGGTAAACAAGTTAAATAGTCTTATAACTTCAAAGGAAATAGAATCAGTTGTCAAAAGTCTCCCATCCAAAAACAGTCCAGGCCCAGGTGGTTTCAGTGCCAAAAACTACCACACTTTCAAAAAAAGGCTAGTATAAATACTCCTCAAACTATTCCACAAATTAGAAACAGAAGGAACATTGCCAAACCATAAGGCCACAGTCATCCTAAGCCTAAACCACAAAAAAAAAAAAACAAGGAAAGAGAATTTCAGTACAATTTTCCTTATAAACATTGATGGAAAAATACTCAAAAAATACTTTTAAACCAAATCCAAGAACATATAAAAAGTAGTAGACACCATGATCAAGTAGGCTTCATTCCAGGGATGCATGGGTGGTTCAATATAAGAAAACCCATAAACATAACCCACCATATAAACAAGCTGAAAGAAAACAAACAAAAAACAACAACAACAACAACAACAACAAACCCAAATACATGATCCTCTCATTAGATGCCCAAAAAGCATTTGACAAAATTCATATCCCTTCAAGGTAAAAGTCTTAGAGAGATTAGAGATAGAAAGCACATTCCTAAACACATTCAGGCAATATACAACAAGCTACTAGTCAATCTCGAATTAAATGGAGAAAAAGTTAAAGCAATTCCACAAAAATCAGGGAAAGACTGTCAACTCTCTCCATATCTAATAAGCATTGTACTTGAAGTTCTAACTAGAGCAATAAGACCACTAAAGGAGAGTATCTAAATAGAGATATTAAAAGTACCTCTATTCACAGATGATATGATAGTATACATAAGTGACTAATGAAATTCTATGAGAGAACTCCTATAGCTAATAAACATCTTCAACTAAATGGCTGGGTACAAAATACCTCAAAAAAAACAGTAGTCTGTTTTTTTTTTTTTTCTAGGTTTTTCGAGACAAGGTTTCCCTGTGTATCCTTGACTGCCCTAGACTCACTTTGCAGACAAGGCTTGCTTTGAACTCACAGAGATCCATCTGTCTCTGCCTCCCAAGTACTAGGATTAAAGGCATGTGCCACCATACCCAGCAGGTAGTCCTTTATATACAAGCTATAAACAGCTGTGAAAAAATAGGGAAATAACACCCTTCTCAATAGCCAAAAATAATATAGTTTCTTGCTGTAATTCTAAACAAGCAAGAGAAAGACCTGTATTACAAGAACTTTACTGAGGCAAGTTGGAGAACTTCCATAGGGCTTGCCTCTCAGAGGCGATGGGAGTGACTCTATCTGGAACTCCTAGCAGTTGGGGATACAGAGACTAAAGAGGTATCCTTCTAACTAGGTATGGAGGGGATCACCAGCCCACCTACATAATTTTCAACCCAAAACTTACCCTGTATAAAACATATGCAGGGATAAAGATATATCAGAAATGAGGGAATATCCAACCAATGATGGTCCAAATCTGAGACATACCCCAATGGAGAGAGCCAATACCTATCACTATTAATGATACTCTGCTATGCTTACAGACAGTAACATAGCATAATTGTCCTCTGAGAATCTCCATGCAGCAGGTGATCCAAACAGAAGCTGAGACTCACTGTGGAATATTAGGCATAATATGGGATGTTTTGTGGAAGAATGGGAGGGAGAGGATAGAAAGACCCAGAGAGGACAAGAATTCTATAAGAAGACCAACAGAGATAACTAATCTAGGTACATGGGGGCTCACAGAAACTGAACCACCAAGCAAAGAGCATGTATGATTCGATCTAGGGCCCTTGTAATTAATGCGTAGCCTGGTCATGTGGGTTCCCTAGCAAGTGGAGCAGGGCTGCCTCTGTTTTGGACTCTGATGCCTACTTTTATTACGTCCCTTTAACAGGGCTGGGGTGTCTGGACTCAATGAAAGAGTATGTGCCCAGTCCTGATGTTACTTGATATACTAGACTGGGATGGTACACAGCAAGTTTCATTTTCTGAGGAGGAGAGGGGAAATGGGGGGAAGAAGACAGGAGGGCAGGATCCAGAGGAGGGGAGGAAAGGGGTTACCATAGGGATGTAAAATGAATAAATAAATAAATTTAAAAAGTGAATTAACAATAACAACAAAAACATGAATTGAAAAATGTAAACGTACAATTTTCTCAATAATTAACACTTACCAAAGTAACATAAAGATCTGATAAAGAACTCAAATGGAACTATCACCTCCAACAAAATAGAAGCAGACATTAAAATTCTCTGCACCCCAACCCCCCCAAAACAAAAAACAAAAACAAACAAACAAACAAACAAACAAACAAACAGAGCCAGACTGTTTTAGGGCAGAATTCTACCAGAGGAGCTAATACCAATGTTCCTAAAATTATTCCATAAGATAAAAACAGAAGGACCATTGCCAAATTCATTTAATGAGGTCACTGTCACCCTGATACCTGAACCACACAAAGATTTAAGAAAGAAAAGTAATTACAGACCAATTTCCCTAATAAACACAGATACAAAAGTACTCAATAAAATGCACACAAACCAAATCCAAGAACACATAAAATAGATAGTCTACCAAGAACAAATAGGCTTCATCCCCGATATGCAGGGATGGCTCAACATACAAAATCTTTTGGCTGGGAATGGTGGCACATGCCTTTATTCCCAGTATTCAGGAGGCAGAGGTAGGTGGGTCTTTGTGAGTTCAAGACCAGCCTGGTCTACAGAGTGAGTTCAAGGACAGCCAGGGCTATTGCACAGGGAAACCCTATCTCAAAATACCCTTCATTAATTAATTAATTAAAAAATGAAAACTGTCAATGTCATCCAATATATAAACAAGTTGAAAGAAAAAAATACCCACATTATCATCTCATTAGAAGCTGAAAGGTCTTTCACAAAATCCAACTCCCTAGAGTTACAAGGAACAGGGTGGTGATGGTGCACATGCTTAATCCCATCATTCAATAAGAATACACCCTTAATCCCAACACACTAGAGACAGAGACAGGCAGTACTGAGAGCTCAAGGTCAGCCTGATACAAAACAAGCTCCAAATAGAGAAAAACCTCGATCCAGGGGTGGTGGAGTGCATCCTTAATCCCATCAGTTGGGAACCACATGTCTTTAATCCCAATACTTAGAATGCAGTGACAGACACATAGTATTTGGAAGGACTTAAATTTAAAAGCTACTTACAAAAGGCCTATTCAATTTAAACAAATTGTCCTTTGAGATCTCAAAATATATACACTAAAGGTTTGTATAACTCCAAAATATAAAAATAATTTCTTCTTTACTCCGGATTGAAAGATAATACTTTATATATTGTCAAAAACCAAATTTGCTCCAGGAAAAATATTACCCCCACCCCCAATAAAAAAGGTAATTGTCCCAGAGTTAGGATTAGAGCAGGGCTCTGTTCTCATCTTTCCAGGAGATTTAAAGCATTCATTCAAGGAATCCAGGGACAACTGGACAACAGAAACCTCAGCAGAAAACAGATCAGACACCAAAGAAGACGAGTGGTCCAGAGGACCCAGCCTTGCAGACTTCCTCAATAGCTGTTTCCTCAAAAGTCTACAACCACAACAATTCAAAATCACTAAGATTGTTCATCTCCACAGACTGCTCAAGCCAGAACTTTAGTAGAGCCCTGAAGATCAGCTTCTGTCTACGAACTTCATAGGACATCAGGACTGAATATCAAATGATTCTTTTAACATTTTTACCAATTTTTCCGTTCTTATTTGGGCCCCAAACAGGTTTACTACGTCCCAAATCAGGAGGAAGTCATTTTAAGAGAACAACATCCCATCCCTGGAAGGTGGGGAGGGTGTTTTCACCCCCTTTGGTCATTTGATGGATAATAGAAAATTTTGTTATTTAGGGGAAGAGACTACAAGCTGTTAAATAGGTTTTGGAGGTTAACCCAGGGACTTTTCTCTTTTTCTTTACTGTATCCTTCTTTCTCTCCTATGTAGGAGTGAACAGACTTGAGAAAAAAATGGGACATAGACATAGTATAGGAAAGACCAAGAAAAAGGACAGATTATTGAATATGCCCTTATACCTTTGTACATCGATACAAAATTAATGTTATATTAGGCTAAATTGTAATTGATCATTGTATATTAATGCAAAATTAAGATTGTATTGGACTCCATCGGTATTGATCTTTGTATGTTTATACAAAATTAAGATTATATTTGGCCACAAAGGTATTGACCCTTGTATATTGATGCAAAATTATGATTGTATAGGGCTACATAGGTATTGACTTTGTATATTGATACAAAATTAAGATTATATTTGGCCAATATGGTATTGACCCTTGTATATTGATACAAAATTAAGATTATATTGGGCTATAGAGATATTGATCTTTTTATATTGATACAAAATTAAGATTATATTTGGCCACATTGGTATTGATCTTTGTATATTGATAGAAAATTAAGTGTAACGCTTCCTAAAGGTATTGTACCTAGTAACGCTTAAAAATGAAATGTGAAATTTTGGCCTTTTGCTACCAACCATCATAAACTGTTTAGGATAATTAAGAAATGCAAACTAATAGTCATGCAAGAGTGTCATTTTGTTAGTTACTATGATAGTCTATCACAGTTATTTTCTAAGCTAATCAGAAATCAAGTTGCTAAGAGACAAGCAACAGTTGCTTATCTAAATATAAGAGATAGATAGGCGTCTTCAAAAACCTCAAGAGATCTGCAGAATATGGCATTCAAAGATGTTTTCTTAACTTAAGATTTTTTGATATCGAGACATGTCAGCTCCTGACACCACCCCCTATTCTACCCCAAGTAGAAGATGAGCATCGAAGAATCTCCAGTGGGAGATGATTGAATTAGTCGCAAGCCTATCTCTTGGTAGGAAAAGCCCCTTGCTTCAACTGTAGACAGAATGCTGTCCAAAAAGAACAGAACTTGGAAGCAGATAAGTCGACAGCCTAACTCTGCCAAGACAGGGTCGGTAAGTCCTTCATAATTCCTGCTCTACAATCAATGTCTGTCAGAGAAACTGGGCCAAATGGCTGAAGATTGATGCTGTAATGTATGGACAGAAAATGGGAACTGTCGAGGCAGCCACGGGTATGTCATTTTTTAGTTTTGGAAGCTGTGGACCCTGCACTTCCTATATAATCATATATATTTATCCCTCTCAGGTTTCTGAAGTGATTGAAGAATAGATAGCTAGAGTCTCATAGTTAAATTTTGAGTTGTTTAGGAATCAAGAGGGTGTTCTGTATCTAAGAAGATGCTTTTAAAATTGTGAGGCAAGTTAGTATGAAAGCTGAGTTAGATATAGAACTTTAAACTCATGGAGATGGTTAGATAGTAGAATGTTAAAGTCAGGTGCCAAATACATATGGACTGAACATTGGGAATGTATGCTAAGCCATATAACTCTTATAAGTGTGGCCTATTTATTTCTGTTGTTTTATATTGTATTTATTGGTATAATAGAAAGAACCATTTGTTGGACTGAAAGGGGGAGCTGTTGGAGGGAAAAAGATATACCTTAAACTAAAAAAAAAAATGGGTAGAGGATGGGGGGTTGAGGGGGAAGAGGGTGGAAGGGTAGGAAGGGAGGAGGGGTGAGGGAGGGGATTGTAATTGAGATGTAACTTGAAGAAATAATAAATTATAAAAAAATAATAAAGTCTTGAGAGATCAGAGATACAAGGAACAAGTCTAAAAATAACAAAAACAGTTTACAACAAGCTTGTAGCTAGCATAAAATTAAATGGAGAGAAATTCAAGCAATTCTACTATAAACAGGGACATGGCAAGACTGTCCACTCTCTGCATATCTATTCAACATACTACTTGAAATTCTAGCTAGAGCAAAAAAAAAAAGTGATCAAGGAGATGAAAATAAGAAAGGAAGAAGTCCAAGTATCCCCTTTTCACAGATGATATGATAGCATATATAAGTTACCCGAGAAGCAACTGATAAACACCTTCAGCAGTGGCTGGATACAAAATTAACTCAAAAAATTAGCCCTCTTATATTCAAATGACAAAGGACCTGAGAAAGATCAGGGAAACAGCATTCTTCACAATCACCATAAATAATTAAAATATCTTGTGATCACACTAATGAAGCATGTAACCCAGTCACAAAACTTCTATCCTATTGTTTGTTGTGCCTGTATAATCTGCTGGGACCTGAGCCTATCATCAGCATCACCACCACCACCACCATCATCATCAGAGAGACCAGGGAGACTCCATACAGCAACTGATAGGAACAGATACACAGTATCACACCAAATATTAGGCCTGGTTTAGGGAATCCTGCTGTAGAAGAAAATTTGCTAGTTAAACTATTTAACCAGTATTTATATTATATTTAATTGGTCGGCAGTGTTAATCCTTACCCCACCATTATAAATGAAGACACCATGTGGATTTTAACAAGCTTAGGCCTGAGTTGTACAATCCTAGCCCATATAAACTATCTCATAATTCTATTACCCAAATACAACCCCTTACATACATATGCCCTTTGGAATATTATTCTCCATGCTAAGCCAATGTTTCAGGCCACATGGAAGGATCTTCTTTAATCTACCCCATGGTGTTTCCTTCTGGCTTTTTCTCTGGCAACCTTCTTCTTCCCAAGATGCTCTCTATCTCTCTCAAAAAGCCTGCACACCTTAGTCCCACCTATCTCTGTCTTTGCCAAATCTTCAGGCCTCAGCACTTATTTAACCAATCAGAGACAAAGTAAGTGACATACAGCAAGCAGGACCAATTAACATTTAGAATGCTTAACACTACCCCATCATCCTGCTGATAAAGGAAAGGAAGAATAGAGGAATCAGACAACACTAGAATCAGCATCTGACCAAGACTCAAATGTGCTCACAGAGATCAGGGAGGCTGTATGGTCTGACCTAGATCATCTGCATATGTTATGGTTGTGTAGCTCAGTTTTCTTCTGGCACTTTTCACAGTGTGAGCAGGGCAGTCTCTGACTCTTTTGTCTACCGTTGGGAACCTTTTCCTCCTAATGGTTTGCCTTAACCAGTCTTGATAATGAGTTGCCTAATCTTGCTTACTATTGTAGCTTGTTATGCAGTGCATGGTTGATGTCTCTGGAAGACCTGCTCTTTTCTGAGGAGAAGTGAATCAACTTGGAGATGGATCTGGGGAAACAGGGAGGACATAGTGGGGGAACAGATTCAGGGGAGCTGAGGAAGGGTGAATTCCAGTGAGTATGTAACATATGAGAGAAAAATAAAGAAAAAGGAAAAAATACAAAAACAAAAATAGCAACTTTTTTTTTTACAATGTATTCATGAAGACTTCTCCTGTGAAGGTTATCATCACTAGCTGAAATGTCAATTAACAAGAGACACATTTTAATACTGAGGAACTCATGAAATGTCTAACTACCTCCCTCTTCATAGAACATTTTTTCAGCCATGCTGGCCTGGATGGCAAAGATTTGGGAGAACTTCTAAGCTCACTGTTTTTTAAGCACTTTATCTTCTAATTTGATTTTTCTGCTCTTTCTCTATGACAGTCTCCTAAAAGAGCCAGTTAAGTTTTACCATTGTGGATTGTTCCTTTGCATTTTTCTCTTATGTGCATACACACATCTGTTATGGTACATTTTAAATAATTTGCAACAAACTTTCATTATGATTTTTTGTAGTTATTTCTATTTTAGAATATAATTGAGGTATAGTTCATACCTGCTTCTTTGTTTCAAAATTTTATGGTAGAAAATTTATAGCATTTTCAGTGCCCTTTTACTATATAATGGATGACAACCCATGCATATTATATATTTCCTGTAAAAAGAAATATGGCTAATTAAACTATTTATCCAGTATTTATATTATTGTTAATTGGTTTGGCGGCTAATCCTTAACCATCCATGATAAAAGATCACACAGAGACCACATGGATTTTAACAATCCTTGGCCTGAATTGAAAAATCTTGGCCTATCTAAGCTAGCTCTTAATTCTACTACCCAAATATGACCCCATATATACATATATCACCTTGTACTGCCATTCTCCATGCTATGCCGATGTTCGTGGCCATGTGGAATTAGGCTCTTTTTCCTAACCCATGGTGTGTGCCTCTTTCTTCCTGCTGCTCCTGGCTGGAATGCTTTCTTCTTCCTGCTGCTGGCTGGAATGCCTAATCCTCTGTCTAAAGTGCAGGCTTCCTGCTCTAATCTCAGGAAGTCCCACCTTTCTCTGTCTTTGCCCAATCTCAGGCCTCGGCATTTTATTTAACCAGTCAGAGTCAATGTAAGCAACAGACAGAAAGCAGGACAAATTCATTAACATTTAGAATGCTTAACACTACCCCAATAATTTCCTGTAGATTTCTAGTTGTTCTAAGTGTGTTGAAAGTATGTGCTTGTAATATATAAATATTTTCCAGTTTTTTTTTTTTCTTGGCTGTTTTCCTTTATGTCTAATCCTCAGAAAAATCCATGTGTCAATGTGAGATTATGTGTGCATGTAGGCATAACTGTTTATGTAACCTGCTTCTTTATGGTTGCATTCAGATTTTGTCATTATGTTTTGCAGAATTTCATCCTCTCTAAGGGTGTTTACTTTTGGCTTGATGTTCTGGAGCACTATTATTCAAAAATATTAGTAGTTGAAGTCAATGACTACATTCTGTATAGTTACTTGTAAAGAAAACTCACTTTTATCTTTCTTTACCAAGTTCCTTCTCTGATTGCTATAAGAGAAATTGGAGATGATCTAGTGTCTATTTCTTAGAAGTACCTGAAAATGCTGAGATTTCTGAGGAAGTAGTTCTCTACTTTGCTTTATGAATAGTCTCTGCATGTCAAGTTTTATTGACAGAGCATCTAAAAGTGTTAGCAGCTTTTAGCCTTAGGTTTGCAATTCAGTCTGCCTCATCATAAGTTTTATATTCTCCATCTTTGTAACCTAGTGACTTCCTTTTCCTAATCTAGAACCAAAGAATCAATTTGTTTGTTACATTAACCATACAGAAAGAATTTCCTCAGGTCTAACAAGAATTTCTTAGGAATATGATGAATTCCTTTTAATTATTCATCAGGCTTTTTGCCATTCAATTTTTTTCCCACCAGAATAAATTATGTCCCATTCAGTGCATATTCTAATTTTGCTTATGTTATTTCCTAAGGATGAACTTCATATTGAAGTGATCAATACATTTTTGAAATGTTAGATTACATAATTGTATCTTAATATTTTATTTTTTCTATATTTTAGTTATTAATTAATTACATAATTTTCTATATTAAAATCATTGTGTTAGTATATGTTGATACATTGATAGTAATACGAGAGGTAAATGTTAGTTACATTATTTTATGGGATCATTAAAAACTATGATAAAAACAAGTGCAATAATAATAATTATTATCAATTTGAAAATCCCTTAATAAAAGTGTTTATTATACTTTTATTATATTTTTATGTCTTATTAGCTTCTATTATAGAATTGCACTTCACAAATATGAGACCCACTTATACTACCTGCTCAAAATAAGTGAAATTGTAAACATAATGCAGGAGTGAATTTTCTCGTCAGATTCTATACAGAAAAAAAAAATATGTTTTGAATTGGCAAATAAGTACTACTTGATCATTTTACATGTCAAAACTGTCAGGAATCAACATATTTCAAGTTGGACCACAGTGTAAAAAACTCCGGCATCTCTCCTGTCACTATTCAAATTGATCACCAGTAAATCAGATGTAGTTTTTCAATGTTATTTCAATAGCATGCTATAAAACCCTAAAACTATTGATTTTTATATATTTCTGAAAACCATTTGTACTGTAAGCAAAATTCAAGGCTTTCATTATGTCATTCAACACTGGATAGTAGCAATTAATTAATATACTTTTCTTAAGTAGAGAAATATATTTAAATCAGTACTGTCTTTATAGTTTAAATGCTTTAGAGAATTCTTCCTTAGTATTCATTATAATGTGTAATATTAGTCATTTAAAGTCACTTATCACTGATACTCATTACCAGCCAATGTTTTTCTGAGATATAATATTTTGTGGCCTAGATATTCATGATATATTTGTTTGTTAATTTTTTAAGGTAAGGCTAAAAATTGAGCCAGAATATAAGTTGCAAATGTTTTGTCACTTACTCCTAACAAAATCACCAAGAGATCCATGAAGTTTCCACTCAAGGAATCCTGTGCAACAGCTTAAAGATGTTTCATACTCCAGCATGGAAAGACTAACTGATTTTCTTCAGAACATTAATCAAAGCAGCTTTGACAACTAGAATTACGGTGTTATTCATGTGAGGCACTCAAAACTCCTCCTGATTCCCAGGTGGCATGTATTTCACTACCCTGAAGCAAAAATAGAGAAAAATAAAAACCTTTACTAAAAATATCAAAAGAAATAAAAATGAAGACTATTTCAGATCAAGCACAGTAAATAACTATTTGCTTTTCAAAATCAAACATTAATGTTGCTCATCACTTATGGCATAATACAGAAAATGAACTCCAAAATGTTTGCATTTGTGATTTTCTCATTGTGTGTTAAATTATAATTATTTTATGGTTACATTGTATAATATATTTATATAACATTTACAGATATTCAAGATATTCATCAAAAATAAGCAATAATAGAAACTAAACTTTTTTCCAATATCTAATTACCATCCTTATTAATATATAGTAAACATTATTAATCATTACAAAATAACATATTCTTAAAAAATAACAAAATGTCTTAATAAAATTTAGACAGCAGAATTCCTGATAACTTGAAAATTTGTCTTATTTACAATTTGTCTTATAAATATGAAGTTTGGCCTTTTAAAGTTCTTATATTTATTGCCTCTGTTCTGTTATTAATTCTCTCTTAACCTGCAATAGTGGATTGTTTTCCTTTACTCTAACACACTAAATAGAATAATGAAGGACTGAATCTTAAAGTCTGATAACCTTGAGATGTAGTTATTTTATGCTTTTGGAGGGTAAGGCTTTGATATCTACAGAAGACGAGTCAATTCAAGGATCAAGGCACACCAGAATCTATAGATGGTCCTCTCCTCTTTATAGAATAACAAAGCTATGAAAACTGCTAGTCATGAACTACTATGTACATTAATTCCTGTCTTGATTGCATATGATAAACAACAAAATATAAATGTGGTAACATTTCTCCTGTTCTGTTGTATGGGGATTAACGGCAAGTATATCTTTCTGCACTCAGTAAAGTCACAGTAATTTTCTAATATTTCACTTTTGCAGTTAGCTTAATACACAGATGCTGGTTTCATAGAGGAAAAACCTATGTATTTGTTGCTTAAACAAATGCAAATGTTTTAAGATTTAGAGAACAAGAGAAAACTGTTGTTTTTGAAGGAAAATTGTATAAATAAACCTGTACTTAGGAAAAGCGTGATAATTACACAGTTCTTAACAGGTAGAAATAGAACTACCCAAGCAAGCAAATGATCATTTTATTGTGTATATATGATGCCTATGATACGATTTATAGCAAGCTCATTAGGAAAGTGTTTTCACATCTCTCAACAATGACATCATCCTAACTTATACATTCGACAGAGGTTTCCTTTTTGTTTGTTTTTGCCAATAATCTTCAGTTCTTTGCAAGACAGGTTTAAAATCTCTTGTGTTTTAATTTGTTTACTGTTTACTATTATTTTAATTTCACTTACTTTTTGAGAATATATTATTGCGTCATTTACCTCTTTCTTTGTCATCTTCCAAATGCTCTCATATATCTTTTGCTCTCTTTCAAATTCATAACTTTCTTTCACATTAATTGTTATTACAAAAGCAAACACACACATCAATTTACAACCTTATCCATTGTATGATTTATATAATCTTATATTTTTTCAGGGCTAACCATTTGGTATTGGATAACCAATTGGTATGCTTTCCTATGTATGACTATTTCCGTCACTCTCAACATTCCTTAGTTGCCTACAGTTGTGTGTGTGTGTGTGTGTGTGTGTGTGTGTGTGTGTGTGTGTGTGTAGCGTTGAGTCTTCATGGTCTATCCTCTATCCAGATTAACACATGCATTGTTGTTGTCCTTCTTCTGTTCATATTTAGACAGTCTTGTCAGTGAAACTTCATGGATATATCTCTGACATTCCTAGGAGACACAACCTCATAACAAACTCCCTTAACCTCTGGCTCTTACAATCTTTCCACACCCTCCTCTATAATTCTCCATGAGTGTTAGGTGCAGGAATTGGTTTTCAGATGTACCCATAAAGGGTCCTGGGCAAAGCAGACCCTACCCCCATACTCTATACACACTGTGAGGCTTCCAAGTAAAAGAACACATAACTGCATAAATGATAACTTCACAAAATTGGGGATTTGGGAAATTCCTACATAAATAAACTAGGTTTCCTGATTTAGAGTAGAGCAGGATGCCCCCTCCATGAATGCTTCCTAGTAACTTAACAAACAGTAGCATAGCGCCTTGAGAAACAAACCACCATGAGAAATCAAAAGAGGAGGCAGAGGCAGTCAGTAGGAGTTCTGAACACAGCTTTTTTTTTTTTATGATGAGCTTCACATGACTAAATACCTCGCATATCTTTTCCACTGTGTATGCTTTTTTCATAGAACAAGCAATAGTAACATCTCTTGGAAATAGTTTGCCTTCTAATTCTTCTAAAGGACACAATAATTTTACTCTTGATCTTTTTTTTTGCCTTTTATTCTCACTCTCTAATATAGAGTAGAGGCCAGTCCCATTCCCAGACAAGTGACACGGAAACACATTTTGACACAAGCATGTTGGGGTCTGAAATGGGGGGAGTAACTCTAATCCTTCACAGTGAGCTCAGAAAATGCATGTCAATTCACCAATACAGTGTTCATTCTATTCTTATAAAATTAAATTCACTTTAAAATTAGATAAATATTAAAATAATGTTCAGGTACATTGATTAAAATCGCTTATGATTTTATTTACCAGAACAGAGACTTGTCATTATGAAAAATGAAGTTATGGTACAAGTAACAGGTGTGTATGAGCCCATACAGAATATTCACTTACATTTTATATAAATATGAATACAGTGACATTGAGAAGCTCTGTAGTTCAGTATGGTGCCCAGAAATACACTATACTATGTATAAAAAGAGCTCTATTACCATTCATATTACTCTTTGAAAATGAGACTTTACTTTGATAAATAGAAACAAATGCTGATTGCAAATAGTTATATACAGAGTAAAACAATATACATACTGTTTCTCTAAATTATAAAAAGGCTTCACCACTGTCATTAATGTTGTTTTTCAGTACATGTTTAAAATATCTTCCAATGCTCACATGCTGAAGGGGTGTACTTCAGTTTGTCATTACTGAAACAGGTAGGAAATTCAGACAGGCGAGGCCCTGTGAAAAATTCTAGATCCCTCTGGACTTACTTTCAAAAGACTGATAGTCTCTTTTAGTCTTTTGTTCACACCAGGCTAGGTAAAGAATGAGACCATTTGCCATATGATGACTTTTGAGACAGACCATGTTATATACGGAAATTTCTCAACTCTTAGTGAAATCAGATTTCTCTTTTTCTGTAGAGGTACCTCATGTATTGTTAAAAATTATAAAATAAGAGGAAAACTCACATGACAGAATGATCCAGGATAAAGGAATACTACTTATTTCCCCCTATATTCATATATATGTGGGTATGTAGCACTATTTCAGATGACACAGTTTCTGCCAGCTTCCCTAACCCTGTACCATTTTACTACACATGGGGATGATATGGAAAATAGTAGAGATTAACTACTTAGAAGTAATCATATTTCTTTCTTAATGATATACTGTATTTGTTTCTGATGTGAAGACAAAAATAATAAATGAATTGGAGGGACAGGCTTTAGCTTTACCCTGTCTTGGAGCCATGACAGTGAGTTCTCTTCATCCTGATTGTTACTCAATTTGCTTTCACTTAGATCAGTGTTATTCTCTTTTGTTGTTTTCCTATTCACCTGGCTCTTGAAGATTAGCTTTTTTATTTCTTACCTTTCAGTCTCATAGGAAAACAACAATAACACCAACAAAACAAAATCGAATGATGTTTTCCATCATTTGCAGAACTGAATGTGTTATACTGGTAGTGAAGTTATACCTGCCACCCAAAGCCTAATTCATGAAAATATGCTCTCTGTGACTGAAGCAATACTTTATGTATAGGGATAAGTCAAAGATTACCATAGTCATTAAAGCATTATACAGAAGATGTATATTGAGATATATATTCTGCCAGTGCTATGAGATGCTAATGAGCAGAGTCTACAAAGGTTAAATATAAATACACATAATTATAGCTTTCTTGTGACAAATTATTACTTTCTTTCTTACGACCAAGATGGAGTTCTAAAATAACAAACTGAACTAAAGTATATTTATCCTGCAATCAGAAATCAGAGCTGTATAAATATAATATAGCACTTGAAACTTTTCTAATATGCATTTCAACTGCTTGTCAACTAGTTTCAAACTTTTTTCAACAAAGTTTTATATAATAGCACAATATATTTTATTTTGCACTGATGCTGAGATATAATATGTATCTTTCAGTTTGATAAAAAGTAGAAAATTATCATAATAAAATTCTAGAAGATATTAATCATTCTATTATAAGATAGTTTGTGATAAATCTAACAAATAAAATGATTGTGTTACCCAAGGATAAATTGAAGTATATATTAATCCTTCCTAAATCATAAACTTAGAATATAAACTGACACATGCACTAGTTTGATTATATGTAGTCAATGTGAACATAAAAAGGAAACTTTTAGAACACAAAATTTAAAAGATGAAGCACTGAATTTAATTTATAACTTTAACTAATAAAATACATAAATTAACATTCATACCAGGACTATGAGGATTACAAAGTTGTGATTACAACATAAAATTTTGTAAACAAGGGCTGGAGAGATGGCTCAGCCGTTAAAGGCTAGGCTCACAACCAAAAATATAAAAATTTTGTAAACAATATATGTAGGTACTTTTCTTGAAAATTTTTTTTTACTTATTTAGGCAAGTTATAATAATTTGGATAATAAATTCTGATAAGTATTTTGAAGGAAACAAATGTACACTTGTCTTTCAGAAGTGTTGTGAAAATTAAAATATAAAAAGGGAAAGTTTAATAATAATAATTTGATAATATTTTGTGCCTACTAACTATACAAAGTGCGAATATATTTTAGTTGGTTCTTTTAGACATGACAATTCAAACTGGGTTGGGATTTGAGATGGTTTATTCTCATTGTCAACATGACTGATATAGAATCACTTCTGAAACTCACTTCTGAGTATTTCTTTGAGTGTTTATAAAAGATTTAAATGCTCTTTATAAGAAAGAGACAGAGAGAGAGAACATTGTGCATGTGTACACACACATGCTTTTCATGAGACTTCTAAATCGTGAACTACTTGAAGCATGTTTTCCATTCTCAGATATATGAGGAGAATTTTTCTGATATATATATCTTCTGCAATTTTAAAGAACTTTTGTTATTTTCTTTAAATAACTTTTCTTTTAAATTTTCAATGTTTTATTTAAGAGTTAGTTACCCTGAGAGGTCTGGGAATTAAAATTGTTATAGTAGCAACAAATATCCTTAAGATCCATAATGTAGAGAGTAATGAATTAAAACACATAAAATATATTAAATTACATGAATTCACAGTAAAATTTTTAAATCATCAATCATGATTGACAAATACCAGTAAATAAGTTTACTTTATGATGACTATTAAATAAAGAAAAAACATTTGCATCTACCCTACTTATCTTGACTCAGTAAACTATATATCAGAACACTCAAATAACTGATTTGTTTCTTTGTGTGTGTGGGTTTCTGTAGAAGTAATTAACTAAATTATTTACTGATATTTATGTTATATTTAATTGGTTCACCAGTTGTTAATCCTTAACCCACCATTATAAATGAGCACACAGAGACCTGATGGATTTTAACAAGTCATGGCCTGTATTAAGCAATCTTGGCCCATCTAAGCTAGCTTTTAATTCTATTCCTCAAATATGACTCCATATATACATATGTTCCCTGGGTTGTTATTCTCCATGCTCTGCTGATGTTTCAGGCAACATGGCATGATCTTCTTTCATCTAATCCATGGTGTGTGTCCTCCCTCCTGCTCCAGCTGCTTGTCCTGGATTCTACCAGAGGCTTCTTCTACCCATCGATCTCTCTGCTTCTGAAGCCTGCACACCTTAGTTCCACCTACCTTTGTCTTTGTCCAATCCCACGCCTCAGCATTATTTAACCAGAAGGAGACAATGGTTAGCAAAGGTTGCATAGCTTCACTTGGTGTATGGCAAGAGAGCTACTGGGAGCAGGTTGATTAATATTTAGAATGCATAACATCACCCCATCAGGTTTCTTCTGTGTAAGATTTTTCTAGTGTTGTGTTAGTGTATATGTATGAGCATGTGTGTGTGTGTGTGTGTGTGTGTGTGTGTGTGTGTGTAAATATAGGTGAGCATGCCATTTATGCCTGAATATGGACACCAAAGTTTGTAATCAGCTGTCACAGATACTCTCCACATTATTTTTAGTATTGTTTTTAATTTAGGCTTTGAGAATTTCATGTGTGCAATGTATTTAAACTGCATTGTTCTTCCCTTTCTACCCTCCCTCATTTGTCCCCCACATTTTATCTGCCTTTTAATATCACATCCTTTTAAAATGATTTTATACCACACTGACTCCAATTAGTATACTTATCAACACAGAAACATCAATAGAGAAAGAAAAACCTACCAGGAGGCAAATCCCTAATGAAATTGACTCTTTCCCTATCATCATTCAGTTAGTTCATTAGTTCCTTCCAAATCCTTGCTGTAATGCTGGCTGGCTTTATCTTGAGTAGGTCATGAACTCACAACAGCTGTGGTTGCCTGCACAATGATTTTTAATTTCAATTTATGATGGAACCTTAATAGAAATCAGTGCTTGAAATTTGTGAATATTTTATGTGACCTGAAAGGAAATATTGACATTTCTGTTGAAGAGAATGTGTTGTAAATCTTAATTAAATCAGGTAGGATAGTCTGTGTCCATCTCTCTGGCTAATCTTTCCTTATATACTCTCACAATCCTTTAATTTTAGTTGGATGCTTACGTAGTCACATGTAAAAAGTCTTAGTAATAATTGCATTCTCATGTCCAGCCTGTGAAGTGATTGAATGTTGTTATACCACCACTTCAATAATTTGAAAAATATTCTGAAAATACTGAAAACCAATTACATTTCTAAACCTATCAGATAGCCAAGGCAGAACAAATTGACATATTATTATGTGAACAAATACATTCTAAGAGCTTCAGCCAGAATGTACAAACATGGAATAGATACAGCTGAGTAAAGTGCTAGGAAAGCATTTAAGAGGCAATTTTGAAAAATTCCTGGAGGGAAAATGTAAAGTAAAAGGGAGTGACAGATCTCCACACATCAAAAGAACTTTCATTGGCATTGCCATGAGAAGCTTCACTATGTGATAATCCAATGAAGATTTCTCTCTGTTTCAGGAATGTTAAAATACATATTAACTAGTTGAAATGAGCTCATGATAATCTTCCTAAGAGAGGAGGAAGACCTAAACCATTTTTCAAAGCAGTATTGAGACGGGGCTCCACAACTCTGGATTTTGATTGCTTGTGGTTTTCTATAATGGCCTTTTTACAAAAGTCTTTAACAGAACAAAATTAAGAACAATAAATGGCATTTCCATGACTGATGTGCCTAGCACTCCCATCTTAGATCAACGCTATGAAAAGCACAGCTGAAACCGGACATAAGAAGGATCAAAGTGGTCATCATTAATGACTTTTATTATATTAATGACTCTGATTATAGACTTTCAAATGAGTAAATTGAAACCGGTGTGCTTAAGCATGAGCAGTGGCATGATTGTATCGTCTCAGCTGTACAGGGGGTTGAGGACGAGGTGCCATCTATGCCTGTGAATTCAAGGAATAACTTGAAAAATATGATGATACTCCACCTTAACAAAACAAAATGAACACTATGCCTCAGACACCAAGTGATCTTATTTTAAGATTAGGTAGCATATGCAAACAGTAGGAATATATAAAATGGGGATATCTTTGTAAATAAAATATCAAACAAAAAACACTAAAAATTCTTATAAATTGTGACAAAATGATGGAAGATTCTGATGGACTCCTCAGCAGAGTACTCATAATGGCAATCAGAAACTTGAAAGAATGTTAAAAAAAAAACAAAAAACAAAAAAACAAAACCAAAACTTGGAAAAGGATATCAAAAATCCTAAACAAACAAACACAAAAACAAAACAAAAAATCCTAATCACTCAGTTAACTAAACAACCAAAAACACAGTTCCTATTAGGCTTTTACTTATTTGTTTGTTGGTTGCTTGCTTTTTTCCCCCCTGTTTTTGTTTGTTTGTTTGGTTGGTTGGTTTTTGTTTGTTTTGTGTTTCATTGCTTTGCTTTTCTCTTTCTCACTCTGTAGGGCATCTCTGGTGATTGTCTTCCTTAGCTTGAAGAAATTTAAAATCTAAATAATCTCATTTGTCGGTTCTTATTTCAATATGCTTTTTTGTTTTTGTTGTTTGCTTGTTTTTTCAAGACTAGATTGATCTGTGTATCCTTGGCTGTCCTGGAACTCACTCTGTAGAGTAGGCTGGTCTTGCAATCACAGAGATCCACCAGCCTCTGCTTCCTGAGTGGTGGGATTAAAGGCATTCATAACCATGTCCATCAATTACAGACATTTTGGAACTTCCATGTGGGTGCTATGGTTTGAACCTGGATCCTTTGGAAGAGCAGCCAGTACTCTTAACTGCTGAGCCATTTCTCCAGTCCTCAAAATGCTTTTTTATGCCTAGATCTTCAACTGTATGTTTTATGCTTTCCTCTAGGAGTTTCATCATTTTCTATCTTATGTTATGTTTTTTAATGAATTTTGAATAATTTTTGAGGCAAGTGAGAGATATGAGTCTAATTTAATTTTTATACATGTGATTTTCTAATTTTGTAGGATCCACATACCAAAGAAACTTTCTTTTATTCCATGTATGTATTGGTCAACTTTGTAGAAAACAAAATGTTCATGATTGTGACCATTTGAGTTTGTTACTAGATTTTTAATTTTGTTTCATTAGTCTGAAGTTATCCACTGGTCAAATGGAAATCAAAGCTAAAATGATATGCCTTCAGAATAAAAATTGTGTGATACTCAATGGTAACAAGGTTGTGAAGAAATCAAAATTATATATACGTTGGGGAACATCAAATTGAATACATACTTTAGAATGCAGGTATGTTGTTTCTGAAAGTATGTACAGAATTAATTTATGATCTGGTAATTCACATTTAAATACAAATGCCTCCAAAATAAAGATCAATAGAAAATAAAAATATAAATATCCATAGCAAGGAAAATTCAGTGAATGTGAGTATCAAGTTTTGAATGAATAAAATGTTATACAAAATGTTGATTATACCATAAAAATCTATTAATCTTTGATTGATGAAATATTTAAACTATATAAACTTTGAAGACATTTCATGCCCCATGTCCAGGGGGTCATCTCTGTCTGCAACTCCAGATTCAGGTTGCTATTCCAGACCACCAGGTGAGGCTCCTCCTCAAACCCCTCGCTTGCCTAGCTGACCATGCAAAACCTACAAGAGTGTGGATTGTCTCTCCCTTTCTGATCCTCAACATCTGGCACCACTTCTATTTGTAACCCCAGACCAAAGCATCTTTCCAGAGTTACCAGATGAGGCTCATACCCAACCCCTTGCTAGCCTGGCCTTGCATGTAAACCAAAAAGCAGTTTAGTCTACCCTTTCTCCTCTGGATCTATCTCCCATGCAACATCTCCAACTGCAACCCCAGACCCAGTCGGCCATCTGGGACCACCAACCCCCATCTCCCATGTTCTACCTCTACCTGCATCCCAGTGCCAGCTAACTATCAAGAACCCAGGCAGTTATCAAGGATCACCAAAAGCCAACTGACAACAGAATCCACCAGAGGCTAGAAAATATCAGGGACTACCAGATCTACCTGTATTCCTGAATGCCTACTAACACTCAGGAAAACCAGAGGACTGTTGTCATCCAAGCTGATCAGCTCTACCTGCAATCCCAGAGGCCTACTACCATAAGGGACCAGTAGGCCTAGTAACAACCAGATGGCTAAAGAACAGGTTAGGAACACAAGCAAAAAAAAAGTCCATCATATGGCACTACTAGGACCCAGCTATCCTACTACAGAAAGCCCTGGATATGTAACACACCTGAAGTACAGGAAAACAACCTCAAATCTGATGCTACGAAGATTGTAGAGGCCATAAAATAGGAAATGAATAAATCTCTCAGAAAAATGCAAGAAAATATAATCAAACAGATGAAACAAATGCATAAATTCCTTCAAGAAATGAAGGAAAAATCAATGAAACAGGAGAAGACTGTTCAAAACTGAAAATGGAAATAGAAGCAATAAAGAAGACACAAACTGACGCAATCTTGGAGATGGAAAACCTGGTAAAGAATACAGGAACTAAAAACACAAGTATCACCCACAGAATAGAAGAGATGGAAGAAAGAATATCAGGTCTAGAAGATACAGTTGAATAAATTGATTCATTGGTCAAAGAAATTTAAATATAAAATGATCCTGGAACAAAACATTCAAGAAATCTGGGGCACTATGAAAAGACCAAATTTAAAAATAATAAGAGTAGAAGAAGTAGAAGACTCACTGCTCCAAGGCCTAGAAAATATTTTCAATGAGATCATAGAAGAAAACTTCCTCAACCTAAAGAAAGAGATGCCTATAATCTTACATGAAACTTAAGGAATACCACTTAGATTGGACCAAAAAGAAATTCCTCCCCCCACATAATAATCAAAACACTGAATGTACAGAACAAAGAAAGAATATTAAAAGCTGCAAGTGAAAAAGATCAAGTAACATATAAATGAAAACCCATCAGAATTACACCCAGCTTCTCAACAGATACACTTAAAGTCAGAGGGTCTGGGGAGATATCTTGCAGACTCTTGAATACCACATATTTCAGCCCAAACTACTATAAACAGGAAAACTTTTAATCAACATAGATGGAGAAAACAAGATATTCCATGACAAAACCAAATTTAAGCAGTACTTATCTACAAAACATACCTTATAGAAGATGCTAGAAGGAAAATTCCAACATAAAGAGGCTAAAAACACCCAGGAAAATACAGGAATAACTCCAAAACTAAAAGAAGGTAAATACACACGAACACATTCTACCACCACTAACCTAAAAAATAACAGGAGTTTATAATCATTGGTCCCTAATATATCTCAACAGCAAGGAACTCGATTCCCCAATAAAAAGACACAGGCTTGCAGAATGGATTTGAAAACAAGATACATCATTCAGTTGCATACCAGAAACACACCTCAGCAACAAAGATAGACATTATCTCAAGGTAAATATATAGAAAAAGATTTTCCAAGCAAATGGACCCAAGAAGCAAACAGGAATAGCCATCCTTGTATCCAATAAAATAGTTTCAACTAATTTAGTTAATCAAAAGAGATGGGAAAGGATTCTTCATTCTTATTAAAGGAAAAATACACCAAGATGACCTCTCAAATTTGATCATGTCTGCCCCAAATGCAAGGACAACCTCATTTGTAAAAGAAACATTACTAAAACTTGAATAACACATTGACCTCACATATTAATAGTGGGAGACCTCAACACATTCACTAGAGGACAGATCATTGTGACAGAAAGTAAACAGACAAATAATGAAACTAAGAGACATCATGAATCAGATGGCCCTAACCGATATCTACAGAACATTTCATTCAGACATACAACAATATATCTTCTTCTCAGCACCTCACAGAACCTTCTACAAAATTGAGCATGTACTTGGTCACAAAGCAAGCTTCAACAGATACAAAAATTTGAAGTAACTCCATGCATTTTTTCAGATCACCATACATTTAAGCTGGACTTCAAGAATGTAAGAAACAATAGAAAATGTACAAACTCATGAAAACTGAAAATCTCTCTACTCATTGACTGCTGAGTCAAGAAATAAAGACATTTTAAAAATTTTAGTATTCAATGAAAATGAAGTCAGAACATATGCAAACATTTGGGAAACCATGAAAGCAATGTTGAGAGGAAAGTTCACAGCACTAAACACCTTCATAAATAAATTGAAGAGATCTCATAATAGCAATTTAAAAGCACATCTGAATGCTTTAGAACAAAATGAAGGAAACACACCCAAGAGGAATAGACATCAGGAAGTAATCAAACTCAGGGCAGAAATCAATATTTTAAAACATGGAATCAGAGAAGTCAACATCCTAGATCTGCCAAGACAGGGTAGGCAAGTCATTCATAATTCCTATTTCACAATGAATGTCTGTCAGAGATACTGGACCAAAAGACCGAAGAGAGATGCTCTAATATATTGAAAGAAATTGGGGACTGTCCAGCCAGTTGTCTCTCATTTCTTAGTATTGGGAGCTCCTGGTTCTGCACTTCCTGATTATTCAGATATATTTATCCTTCTCAGGTCTCCGATGTGGTTGAAGATTAGATACTTATAGTCTCACAGTTAAATTTTAAGTTGTTTAAGAATTAAAAGGATATTCTAGGTCTTTTTAAGTTGGTAATGGAAGTTAAGATGGAAACAGAGTTTGGTATAGAATTTTAAACTTATCGAGATAGATAATAGAATATTAATATCAGTTGCTAAATATGTATGGACTAGATATGGGGAATGTGTCTTATAACCTATAATTTGCATAATTGTGTCCTAATTGTTCTTATTGTTTGGTATCACATTAATAGTTTTTATATTTAAATGTGGCTAAATATACTCTTAATTTTGTATCAATATACAAAGATCAATGCCTATGTGGCCCAATACAATCTTAATATTGCATCCATATACAAGGGTCAATACCATTGTGGCCAACTATAATCTTAATTTTGTATCAATATACAAATATCAATACCGACATAGTCCAATACAATCTTATTTTTGCACAATAAATCCCAGCTCTACAACAAATGTCTGTCAGAGAAACAGGACCCAAAGGCTGAAGACTGATGCAGGAATGTATGGAGAGAAAATGGAAACTGTCCAGGCAGTCATTGATATGTCCTTTCTTAGTTTTGGAAGCTGCAGGCCCTGCACTTCCTATATAAGCAGATATATTTATCCCTCTCAGGTCTCTGAGGTGGTTGAAGAATAGACAGCTAGAGTCTCATAGTTAAATTTTGAGTTGTTTAGGAATCAAGAGGGTGTTATAGATCTAAGAAGATACTCTTAAAAGTGTGTTGCAAGTTAGTATGAATGTTGAGTCAGATATAGACCTTTAAACTCATGGAGATGGTTAGATAGTAGAATGTTAAAGTCAGGGGCTAAATATGTATAAACTGGACATTGGGAAGGTATACTGGGCCATTTAACTCTCATAAATGTGGCATACTTATATCTGTTGTTTTGTATAATACTTACTGTTATAAGAGAAGGAACCATCTGTTGGACTGAAAGGGGCAACTTCTGGGGGTAAGAGGGTGGAAGGGCGGGATAGGAAGGGGGAATAGGGAAGGGTTTGTGACTGAGATGTAACTTGAAGAAAAAAAAATAAAGTATTAAAAAAAAAGAATGCTACATAATTGAAGAAAAGACATTGCGGGATAAATAGTATTTTGCTTTAAATTCATATCGGCAACTCTAATGGCCCTGAGGTATAAAGGCATGCTTATACCAACCAGTAATGTCTTCAAAGCTCATTGCTCAAAATGAAAGGAAAGTTAGCTAAGTATTGTACATTATAATTATGGGAAATATCTTTAAATCATGGAAATATTTTCATAGTTTCGGACTATTTGTAAGGCAAATTATATTGATTTCTTTTGTCTACACATAAGTAAACTAGGGAATGTATTGAAGACAGCAAACTCATAACACAGCTAACTGACTTGAGCAAGTGCAGAGACCCGAGCATGTCTTAATGTATATAGATTTAAATAATATATTTCTATAATAAAAAAAATAACTTTCAAAAAAAAATGGTCAATACCACTTTAGCAAAATATACTACTAATTTTGTATCAATATACAAAGGTATAAGGGCATATTCAATAATCTGACCCTTCTTCTTGGTCCTTCCTGTGCTATATCTATGTCTCAATTTTTCTCAAGTCCGTGCATTCCTAAGTAGGAGATAAAGAAGGATACAGAAAAGGGAAAGAAGGAATACTCTGGGTCTAACCTCCAGAACCCATTAAACAGGACCATTTAACAACTTGTAATCTCTTCCCCTAAATAACAGAGTTTTCAGTTGTCCTTCAAATAACCAAAAAAGGGATGGGGGGCGGAGAAACACCCTCCCCACTCTCTGGGTATGGGACGTCGCTCTCTTAAAATGACTTCCTGCTGATTTGGGTCTTAGTAAACCTGTTTGGGGCCTGAATCAAAATGGAAAAATGGTTAAAAATGTTAGTACAATCCTTTTATGTTCAGTCCTTCTGTTCTCAGCTGTTCAGATGTCCTAAGGAGTTTGTAGGCAGAAGCTGAACTTCCAGGCTTTACTGAGGTTCTGGCTGGGGCATTGTGTAGAGCTGAATGGTCTTAGCGATATTGAGTTGTTGTGGTTGTAGGCTTTTGATGGAGACAGCTATTGAGGGAGTCTGTCAGGCTGAATCAACTGGTTCACTCGTCTTCTTTTGGTGTCTGATTCTGTTTTCTGCTGAGGTTTCCGTTGTCCAGTTGTCCCTGGGTTCCTTGAATGGATGCTTTGATTCTCCTGGAAAGATAAGAACAGAGCCCTGCCCTAATCTTCAGTCAGGGGCAATCACCCTCTTTTTTTTTTTTTTTTTATTTTACAGGCATGTCACCTTGTTAGCTACTACGACAGTCTATCACAGATATTCTCTAAGCTACTCAGTAATCAAGTTGTTAAGAGACAAGCAACATTTGCTTATCTAAATACAAGAGATAGATAGGGCACCTTCAACAGCCCCAAGAGATCTGCAGAATATGGCATTCAAAGATGTGGTCTTAAATTAAGATTTTTTTTTTGATATCGTGACATATAAGCTCCTGACAGCACCCCCTATTCTACTCCAAGTAGAAGATACGCATCGAAGAATCTCCAGTGTGAGATGGTTGAATTAGTGGCAAGCCTATCTCTTGGCATGTTAAAACTCCTTGCTTCAACTACAGACAGACTGCTGTCCAAAAAGGACAAAAATTGGTAGCAGGGAAGTTGACAGCCTAGCTCTGCCAAGACAGGGTAGGTAAGTCCTTCATAATCCTTGCTCTACAATAAATGTCTGAGAGAAACAGGACCAAAAGGCTGAAGACTGATGCTGGAATGTATGGAGAGAAAATGGGAACTGTCCAGGTAGTCACTGGTTTGTCATTTCTTAGTATTGGAAGCTGCAGGCCCTGCACTTCCTATATAATCAGATATATTTATCCTTCTCAGCTCTCTGAGGTGGTTGAAGAATAGACAGCTTGAGTCTCATAGTTAAATTTTGAGTTGTTTAGGAATCAAGAGGGTGTTATAGATCTAAGAAGATACTCTTAAAAGTGTGTTGCAAGTTAGTATGAATGTTGAGTCAGATATAGACCTTTAAACTCATGGAGATGGTTAGATAGTAGAATGTTAAAGTCAGGGGCCAAATATGTATGAACTGGACATTGGGAAGGTATACTGGGCTATTTAACTCTCATAAATGTGGCATATTTAATTCTGCTGTTTTGTATAGAATTTACAGTTATAAGAGAAAGAACCATTTGTTGGATTGAAAAGAGAAGCTGTTGGGGGGGAAGAGGGTGGAAGGGTGGGACAGGAAGGGGGAATAGGGAAGGGTTTGTGACTGAGATGTAACTTGAAGAAAAAAAATAAAGTACTTATATAAAAAAAATAGTTTGTTTAAAGTCTTTTATTGGACTAAAAGGGGGCACTCTTGAGGTGAAAAAGATACACCTTAAATTTTTAATGTTTTTTTATTACTTCAAGTTACATCTCCATCATCATGTCCTCTTTCTACCACTCCCAGTTCTACCCTCCCACCTTCTCTTCCCTCTCCCACTCATCCCACTCCTCTAATGTGGAGTGTCTCTAAATATCAACCCCTCTCAATTCAAAAGTTATATGAGGGCTACAAACTTCTTCTTGCACTGTATACCTACAAGGTAGCACTCCTGGGGCAAATTGATCCATCAATAGTTAACAAAGTCTATGTTCCTGATCCTTTTGGTGTGTTGGTTGTAGGATAGTTATACTGTATTATATGGCTAAAATCCAATTAAAAGTGAATAGATGCCATGTGCATCTTTCTGAGTCTGGGTTAGCTCACTCAGTGAGCTTTTCTAATTCCATCCATTTTGCTGTGAATTGCATGATTTCCTTGTTTGTGATAACTGAATAGTATTCCATTGTGTAAAAGTACCACAATTGTTTTTATCCATTCGTCATTTGAGGGACATCTGGGTTGTTTCCATTTTCTAGTTCTTACAAATAAAGCTGCTATGAACATAGATGAGGATATTTCCTTGTGGTTTGGTGAGGTATCATTTAAGTAGATACCCAGGAGTGGAATGGCTGAGTCTTAAGGTAGGGTTATTCCAAGTTTTCTAAGATATTGCCAGACTTAATTCCATAGTGGTTGTACAAGTTTGCACTCCCACCAGCAACGAAGGAGTGTTCACCTTTCTCCACAACCTTGCCAGCATTTGCAGTCATTTGAGTTTTTGATCTTAGCCATTCTGACCAGTATAAGATGGAATGTTAGAGTGATCTTGAGTTGCATTTCTCTGATGATTAAGAATACTGAGCACTTCTTCAAGTGTCTCACTGTCATTAGAAATTCCTCCTATGTGAATTCTCAGTTTAGCTCTGTTTCCCATTTTTCGATTGGATTATTTGTTTTCTTGGAGTTTCATAACTTGAGTTCTTTATAAATTATGGATATTAGCCCTCTGTCGGAAGTGGGGTAGGTAAAGATCTTTTCCCAATCTACAGGTTGTCGTTTTGTTCTAATGACAGTGTCCTTTGCCTTTCAGAATCTTTTCAGTTTCATGAGGTCCCATTTATTGAGTGTTGGTATTAGAGCCTGAGCTATTGGTGTTCTGTTCAGGAAGTTGTCACCTGTGCCAATGAGTTCAAGACATTCCCCCACTTACTCTTCTATTAGATTTATTTACTGTATTACAAGAGCTTTAAGTCCTTGAAGAAAGAAATTGAAGAGGACATCAGAAGATGGAAAGATCTCCCATGCTCATGGATAGGTAGGATCAACATAATAAAATGGCCATTCTGCCAAATCCAATACACAGATTCAATGCATTTCCTATCAAAGTACTAACATAATTCTTTGTAAACTTGGAAAAAACAGCTCTCAACTTCATATGGAATAACAAAACCACAGAATATCTAAATCAATCCTGTACAATAAAAAAACCATTTGGAGGTATCAACATCCCAGATTTCAAGCTATACTACAGAGCAATAGTAAAAAAAAAAGAAAAGAAAAAAGCATGGTACTGGTATATAAATGGACCAGTGGATCAATGGAATAGAATTGAAGACCCAGAAATGAACCCACATACCTATGGTCACTTAATTTTTTTCAAAGACGTCAAAACTGTACAATGGAAAAAGGACATTATCTTCAACGAATTGTGCTGCTCTATCTGGATGTCAACATGTAAAAGAATGAAATTAGACCCATACTTATTACCTTGCACAAACTTAAGTCCAAGTGGACCAAAGATACTTTAAATTAATAATTATAAAAATAGATAGGAGGATGAGGGGGAAAAGGATAGGAGGGTGGGACCAGACGTGGGGGGAGAGAAGATAATGTGATTGAGATGTAACTTGCAGAAATAAATAAATGTTAAAAAAAGAAAGAGAACAATGGATAGAATAAATGAAATCAAGAGGTGGTTCTTTGAGAAAACCTACAAGATAGACAAGCCTTTAGCCAACTTAACTGGAAGACACATAGAACATATCCAAATTAACAAAATCTGAAATGAAAAGGGGGGCATAACAACAGACACTGAGGAAATCTAAGGAATCATAATATCTTACTTCAAAATTTGTACTCCACAAAATTGGAAATTCTAAACAAAATGGATGGTTTTCTTGATAGATTCCACTTATGAAAGTTAAATAAAGATAAGATAAAGAAATTAAACCATTCCATTACTCCTCAGAAAATAGAAGGAGTCATCAAAAGTCTCAAAACCAAAACAAAACAAAACGAACAAACAAAAAAAAAGCCCTGGGAAAGATGGTCATTCAAAGAAAAGCTAATACAAATCCTTCTCACACTATTCCACAAAATAGAAACAGAAAGAAATTTGCTAAGCTCATTCTATGAAGCCACAATCACGTTGATACCTAAACCATAAAAAGACTCAACTAACAAAGACAATTCAGACAAATCACCCTCATGAACATTGATGCAAAAACTCAATAAAATACTGGCAAACCAAATCCAAGACCACGTCAATAATATCATCTAACATGATCAAGTAGGTTTCATTCCAGGGATGCAGGGATGTTTCAACATAAAAAAAAAAATCCATCAATGAAATTAACCATATGAACAAACTGAAAGAAAAAGAAATGTGTGATTATCTCATTAGAAAAAGACTGAGAAGGATCCAAGATGGCGCCAACCATAGAGCATTGTATCTGAGTAGTAGGTGAATGACATTAGTCACTGTGGAGTGAATATAAGATCCTGTAGCCAAATGTGAAACATAGTGTCTGAATTTGCGTGGTGAACACTGAGACTGGTCACCACAAGAAACAGCTCACGCAGTTCCCTGGAACACCCCCTGATATCAGCCAGCTTGATTACCCATCTGGAGAGGAGTGTTGGCTAGTACAGATGTAGCCCACAAGCAGATTCAATCCATGGCTCCAGCTACAGATCAGCAATCACACCTGCCTGCCTGATATCCAGCCTGCACATGGACCTGTACATCCAACAACGAAAAACAGAGCTACCACAAGAGCAAAACTGTCTTCACAAATGTTTGAAATCCACTAACAGGATGTTGACACTGGCTAGCTTCACTGTAGAGTCTGAGGTGATCCTCAGTGAAGGGGGATTCCAAGATGGCAGCAGCCTACACAGATGCATTTTGAACATGGGAAAAACAGCTATGAAGCCACAAAGATATAAGATGCTGAGCAACAATCTGAGTGACACAAACCGGCTGGATTTCACCCAGAAATCCAGGGATCATTAAAAGTCCCTGGGCAGGATTCTCCTCCCTTCTCAGACACTCAGCAAAACAGGAATCATGGAAGTAGCTGGATACGGGAATCCGGAATCATCCCTAGGAGAGAGACAGGGTAAGAGCCACTCAAATACCCAGCGGGCAACAACGAACCCCAGATGGGGTTACTCACCAGCCTCCTGGGCTCTCAGATCCCACACAGGCATTCAGACTATTTAGTGAAGGGTTGGCGGAGCCGTGGGAGCAGATGTTCTTTGAGCAGAACCACAGCACGATCTTAGTGACAGCACAGCGGCCCAGAGGCTAGCAGGCCACACTGGATTTTTGGAAAGCACAAGCATATTTGTGCTTTTCCAGAGGGGTGTTGGACCCCTATATTGGATGTGCAGTCACTGGGAAGAACACCGCAGCTGGACAGAACAGCAAGATATGCTTCTGGCAGCAGGTTAGGCTGCAACTCCACTTTAGTATACTGGAACTTGGAAGACAGTGGACCCAATTGCCAGTATCCAAAGTCAGCTCCAGACAGACATATGTGGAGCGGTGAGAGTGGCAGAAAGGCAGGTGGTGGGGTTGGAAGGCAGATTTGTACTCCACAGGGTCAAAGCCCTGGGAATTTGTGGGGTTAATATCAGACACTTTTGCTAGTGCTGGCCCTTCTGGTGGGAAACCAGATACTCAGCATACATAGTTCCACCCCTGGAACAGTGAGGTTTTGGCCTGGGGGTCACTGGTGCACTCCCTCCATCGGAGTCAGATCCTTTCAGGACTCCAGCTGGTGGACTCAAACCCCAAACTTGGGATCTCCAGAGTGCACAGCATCTGTTCCTAGACACACGGGACCATACCAGCAGAGCCACTACATGCTGCATACCCAGTGTGCAACATAGAGAGCTCTGACTTGTGAGCAGTGAAACCATCCCAGGTCATTCCTCATTGCCTGGGAGTGGGCTGCACCAGCTCACAGTACTTCTGGCTATTAGATGCACACTGACCCTGAGAACAGCTGTGGAGGACCACAAACATGGTCCCAACACATAAGCTGCAGGGGAGCTACAATCCCACCCTACAGTCTACGGCCTGCCAGCCTGCACTGTCATCTATATGAAGACAAGTTGGATCCCAGGAATCTACAGGAACACATCCGACCACAACCCCTCACCTGAGTCCCCAATTGGGACAAAACAGGAGGGGTGAGCTCTGGCAGACACACTGAGAACCTCCACACAAGGCCCCATCCAGCCTAAGGAAAGCTACAGATCACCAAGAGATACGACTGCTACACCAAAGTGGCCATCTTGGCACAAAGTCCAGAAAACACCAGGAACAAATAACTAAGAGCAGCCAAATGGCTAAAGGGCATCGAAAAAAATAGAACAAACAAAAGTCAAGGAAATAGAACTCCAAAAAAATGCAAATATGCTAGTGCTGCAAGCTCTGATCACTTCACCACAGCTGAAACACATGAAAATGATGACAATTATACATTCTGTAAAATGATAGAGTCCTTTCAAGAAGAATTTAAATCTATGAAGGAATTCAAAGATTTTACAACCAAAGCAGTGGAGAACACCTTTAGAGAGCTCCAAGCCAAAGTTGCTCAACTTGAACGGGAAAGAGACAAAGCAATGAAGGATTTAAAAGATATGAAAGATTTCCAGGCACAGACAAGCAAATTGGAGCAGGAAATGTATAAAATGAATAAAATTTTTCAAGCCATGAAAATGGAAATGGAAGCAATCAAGAAAACACAGTCAGAGATAAGAGTGAAAGTGAACAATCAAGGGAAGAGAACAGGAACTACAGACATGAGCATCAAAAATAGGACACAAGAGATGGAAGACAGGATCTCAGGAATGGAAGATTTGATGGAAGAAATCAGTACAATAACCAAAGAATATGAGAAAGCTAAAAAAGTTCTCCCACATAACATCTAAGAAATCAAGAACTCAATGAAAAGACCAAACCTAAGAATTACAGGCATAGAGGAAAGAGAAGACTCCTAACTCCAAGGTCCAGGAAAGATCTTTAACAAAATCATAGTAGAAAACTTCCCAAACCTAAAGAAATAGATGCCAATAAAATTCCAAGAGGCTTACAGAACACCAAACAGATTAGATCAGAAAAGAAACTCCTCTCGCCACATAATAATTGAAACTCAAAATATACAGAACAAGAAAGAGTATTAAAGCTATAAGAGCTGAGTTAGATATAGAACTTTAAACTCATGGAGATGGTTAGACAGTAGAATGTTAAAGTCAGTTGCCAAAGACATATGGACTAGACATTAGGAATGTATGCTAAGCCACATAACTCTCATAATTGTGGCCTATTTATTTCTGTTGTTTGTATTGTATTTATTGTTATAAGAGAGAGAACCATATGTTGGAATGAAAGGGGGAGCTGTTGGGGGTAAAAGTTATACCTTAAACTTAGAAAAAAGGGAAGAGAATGGGGGGTTGAGGGGGAAGAGGGTGGGAGGTTGGGAATGGAGGGCGGAGTAGGGAGGAGATTGTGATTGAGATGTAACATAAAGAAATATAAAATAAATTACAAAAAAAAGCTATAAGAGAAAAAGGTCTAGTAACATATAATGGGAGACCCATAGAATTACACCTGACTTCTCAGAAACTTTAAAAGCCAGAAGGGCATGGACAGATGTCCTTCCATCCCTGAGAGAACATATGTGCCCCACCAGACTACTATACCAAGCAAAGGTCTCTATCAACATAGATGGAGAAAACAAGATATTCCATGATAAAATCAAATTTAAATAATATCTTCCCACAAATCCTAGAAGATCCTAGAAGGAAAATTCCAGCCCAGAGAAGTTAACTACACCCAAGAAAACAGAGGAAATAGAAAACTCCACGGCAACTAAACGAAGAAACACAGGATGACCACCTATACCAAAATAATGGGAAATAACAACCCCTGGTCACTAATATCCATCAACATCAATGGACTCAACTCCCTTATAAAAAGACACAGGCTTACAGATTGGATTGGTAAACAAGACCCATCATTTTGCTGCATACAAGGAACACATCTCAATAACACAGATAGACGCTATCTCAGAGTAAAGGGCTGCTAAAATGTTTTCCAAGCAAATGGACCCAGGAAGCAAGCTGGAGTAGCCATCCTAATATCAAACAAAATAGACTTCCAACCGAAGTTAATAAAAAAAGACAGAGAAGGGTATTACATACTCGTTAAAGGAAATATTCATCAAGAGGTCATCTCAATATTGAACATCTATGTCCCAAATTCAAAGGCACCTACATTTGTAAAAGAAACTCTTCTAAAACTTAAATTGCACATCGATCCCCACACATTAGTAGTGGGAGACTTCAACACCCCACTCAAAACAATAGACAGATCATCAAGACAGAAGCCAAACAGATAAATATTTAGTCTAACAGAGCTCATGAACCAAATGGACCTAACATATATCTGCAGAACGTATCACCCAAACACAAAATAATACACTTTTTTTTAGCACCACACAGAACCTTCTCCAAAATCGACCATATAGTCAGACACAAAGATAGCCTCAGCTGATACAAGAAAATTGAAATAACCCCTTGTATCTCATCAGACCACCATGGAATAAAGCTGGACTTCAACAAAAACAGAAACAATAGAAAGCCTACATACACATGAGAATTGAACAACTCTTTACTGGATGACCACTGGGTCAGGGGAGAAATAAAGAAGGAAATCAAAAACTTCTTAAAATCCTTGAATAGGAAGGCACAGCATACCCAAACCTATGGGACACAATGAAAGTTGTGCTACGTGGAAAGTTCATAGTAGTAAATGCCTTCAAAAAGGAAATTGTGACAGCTCATATTAGCGAAGTAACAGCTAAACTGTTTGAATTGGGGGGGAAAAGAAGCAAACACCCCCCAAGAGGAGCAGAAGGCAGGAAATCATCAAATATAAAGCCAAAATAAACAACTTAGAAACAAAAGAACGATACAAAGAATCAATGAAACCAAGAGTTGTTTCTTTGTGAAAATCAACAAAATAGACAGACCCTTAGCCAAATTAACCAAAAGGCAGAGGGGAAAAACCCAAATCAACAAAATCAGAAATGAAAAGGGAGAAAAAACAACAAACACTGAGGAAATCCACAGAATATTTAGGTCCTACTTTAAAAATCCATACTCCACCAAATTTGAAAACTTAAGCGAAATGCACAATTTTCTTGATAGATTCCACCTATGGAAGCTAAATCAAGATCAAGTTAACAGATTAACCAGCCCTATAACCTCTACGGAAATAGAAACAGTTGTTAAAAATCTAAAAAAAAAAAAAAAAAAAAAAAGACCAGGACCAGATGGTTCCATGGTTCCAGCACAGACCTAATACCAATACTCTCCAAACTCTTTCACAAAATAGAATCAGAAAGAACACTGCCAAACTCATTCTATGAGGCCACAGTCACTCTGATTCCTAAAGCACACAAAGTCCCAACAAAGAAAGAGAACTTCAGACCAATCTCCCTCATGAACACAGATGCAAAAATACTTAATAAAATACTAGCAAACCGAATCCAAGAACACATCAAAAGTATCATACACCATGATCAAGTAGGCTTCATTCCAGGAATGCAGGGATGGCTCAACATACAAAAGTCCATCAATGTAATTCACCATATAAACAAGATGAAAGAAAAAAAAACACATGATAATCTCACTACATGCTGAAAAAACATTTGAAAAAATCCAGCACCCCTGCTAAAAGTTCTGGAGAAAATGGGCATACAAGAACCATTCCTAGAATTAATAAAGGCAATATACAGCAAGCCAGTGGCCAACAACAAATTAAATGGAGAGAAACTTGAAGCATTTCCTCTAAAGTCAGGGACAAGACAAGGATAGCCACTTTCACCATATCTCTTCAATATAGTACTTGAAGTTCTTGCCAGAGCAATAAGACAACTAAAGGAGATCAAGGGGATAGAAATTGGAAACAGAGAAGTCAAATTATCGTTATTTCAGACGATATGATAGTATACATAAGCGACCCCAAAAGTTCCACCAGAGAACTCTTACAGCTGATAAACACCTTCAGCAAGGTGGTTGGATACAAAATTAATTCAAAATTCAGAAGCCCTTCTTTATACAACAAATAAATGGGCTGAGAAAGAAATAAGGAAAACAACTCCCTTCACAATAGCCACAAACAATATAAATGGGTAACTCTAACCAAGCAAGTAAAGGACCTGTACAACAAGAACTTCAAACCCTTGAAGAAAGAATTTGAAGAGGCCATCAGAAGACAGAGATATCTCTCATGCTCATAGATAGGTAGGATCAACATAGTAAAAATGACCATTCTACCAAAAGCAATATACAGATTCAATGCAATTCCTATCAAAATACCAACACAATTTTTATAGATCTGGAAAAAGCTATTCTCAATTTCATATGGAACAACAAAAAACCCAGAATAGCTAAATCAATCCTGTACAATAAAAAACACATCTGGAGGTATCACCATCCCAGATTTCAAGCTGTACTAAAGAGCAATAGTAATAAAAACAGCATGATAATGGTAGAGAAACAGGCCAGTGGATCAATGAACACACACACCTATGATCACTTAATTTTTGACAGAGAAACCAAAATTGCACAATGGAAAAAGGACACCATCTTCAACAAATGGTGCTGGTCCAACTGGTTGTCCACGTGTAAAAGAATGAAATTAGACCCATAATTATCACCTTGTACAAAACTTAAGTCCAAGTGGATCAAAGACCTTAACATAAGGCCTGCCACACTAAATCTAGTAGAGAAAGTGGGAAGAAACCTAGAACTCATTTGCACAGGTGACAACTTCCTGAACAGAACATCAACAGCTCAGTATCTAAGACCAGCAATCAATAAATGGGACCTCATGAAACTTAAAATCTTCCGTCAGACAAAAGACACTGTCATTTGAACAAAACATCTGCCTACAAATTGGGAAAAAAACTTCACCAACCCCACATCTGACAGAGGGCTAATATTCAAAATTTACAAAGAAATGAAGAAAATAAATGCCAAGAAACTAAATATCCAATCAAAAAATGGGGAAAAGAGCTAAAGAGAGAATTCATAAAGGAGGAATTCCTAATGGCTGAGAGACACTTGACGAAATGCTCAGAATCCTTAACCATCAGAGAAATGCAACTCAAGACAACTCTGAGATTCCATCTCATTCCTGTCAGAATGACTAAGATTAAAAGTTCATATGACAGCACATGCTGGCGAGGGTGTGGAGAAAGGGGAACCTTCCTCATTGCTGGTGGAAATGCATTCTTTTGAAACCACTATGGAGGTCAGTCTGGTGATATTTTAGAAAACTTGGAATAGCTCTGCCTCAGGACCCAGTCATACCACCTCTGGGTATACATCCAAATGACGACTCACCAAAATCACAATGAATTTTCTTCATCTATGTTCATAGCAGCCTTATTTGTAATAGCTAGAAACTGGAAACAACCCAGATGTCGCTCAAATGAAGAATGGAGTTAAAAACTGTGGTACATCTACACAATGGAATACTACTCAGCTATCAGAAACAATGAAATTATGCAATTTTCAGCCAAATGAATGGAACTAGAGAAGCTCATCCTGAGTTTGCTAACCCAGACTCAGAAGGATGCACATGGCATCTTCACATACAGTCAGATTTTAACCATATAGTGCAGGATATCTATACTACAACCAAAGCACCAAGGAGAACATGGACATAGACTTTTTTTTCCCCTTACAATGAGACACTTTTCCCTAGTCGTACTGCCTTGTAGGCCCCCAGTGTATGAGGAGGCTCTTGTCCCTCATATTACTGCTGAACTTGGGTGGGGGACTGTTCTGTAGGGATACTCCACTCCAGAAGAGTGGGATGGAAGTGTTAGGGGGTAAAGGGTGGGACAGCAGGACTGGGAGGGGTAGAAAGAGGACACTATGAGGGAAATGTAACCTGAAGCAATAAATAGATACATTTAAATTTTTAAAAAGAAAAAGAAAAAGACTGACAAAATGCAATACATATTCATAACAAAGTATAGGAGAAGTCAGGTAAACAAGGCACATACCTGAACATAATAAAGGCAATTTCAGCAAGCCAATAGCCAATATAAAATTAACTTGAGAGAAAAATTATTAAATTCCACTAAAATCAGGGACAAGAAAAGGCTGTCCACTCTCCCCATATTTCTTCAATATAGAACTTGAAGTTCTAGCTAGAGCACTAAGACAACTAAAGGATATAAATTGTAAAAGAAGAAGTCAAATTTTCACTATGTGCAGATGAAATATTAGTATACATAAGTGACCCCCAAAACTCTGCTACAGAACTTCTAAGCTGATAAACATCTTCAGCAAAGTGTCTGAGAACAAAATTATTAAAAAAAAAAAAAAACTAGTAGCCCTCCTTTATACAAAGGATAAAGATGCTAAGAAAGAATTTAGGGAAACAATTCCCTTCACAATAGGCACAAACAATATAAAATACCTTGGTGAAACACTAAACAAGCACATGAAAGACCACTTTGAGAAATCTTCAAGTCTTATCAAAGCATGAATCAGAAAAATATAACAGGAGATGGAAAGCAATCTGAAAATTAATGTAATTCCCATCAAAATCCAGATACACTTCTTTATAGACCTCTAAAGTTAAGAACAATTCTCAACTTTATATGGAAAAATAAAACACCCAGGACAGTGAAAATAGTTCTGTATAATTAAAAAGCATCTGGAGGTATTACTAACTCTGTCTTCAAACAATAATACAAAGCAATAGTAATAAAAACCACATGGAATTGGCTTAAAAACAGACAGGTTAACAAATGGAGTCAAATTGAGGACCCAGAGATAAACCCAAACACTTACAGACACTTGATTTTTAACAAAAAACACCAAAACCATACAATGGAAAATAGTAAACACCTTCAACAAACCTTGCCGGTCTAACTGGATATCTACATGTAGAAGAATGCAAATAGATCCATACTTAATAACAAAAATAAAGTCGAAGTGGACCACAGAACTCAACATAAAAGCATTTACACTAAATCTAATAGAAGAGAATATAGGGAAAGGTCTTGAACTCATTATCCCAGGAGACATCTTCCTGAAGAGAACACCAATACCTCAGGCACTAAGATCAGCAATTAATAAATGGGTTCTTATAAAAGTGAAAATCTTCTGTAAAGCAAGACAGTGACAACAGAACAAAATGGTAGACCACAGACTAAAAAAGAGTCTTCACCAACCCCACATCTAACAAAGGGCTAATATATATATATATATATATATATATATATATATATATATATATTCAAGAAATTTAATACCAACAAATCAAATAATCTAATTTAAAAATGGGAGTGCAGAGATAAGCTGAGAATTCTCTACAGAGGAATCTCTAATGGATGAGAAGCTCTTAAATGCTCACATCCTTAGTCATGAGGGAAATGAAAATCAAAACAACTATCAGATTCCATCTTACACCACCAGAATGGCTAAGATTAAAAACTCAAGTGATTGCATATGCTGGCCATGTTGTGGAGATAAGGGAATACTCCTCCACTGCTGAAGGGAGTGAAAAGTTGTACCACCACTTTGGAAATCAATCTGGTGCTTTCTAAGAAAATTGCAAATAGTTCTACCTCAACACCCAGCTATACCACTCCTGGGAATATAACTCAGGTATGCGTTACCAAATCCTCAGAACATTTCCTCAACTATGTTCAGAGCAGCTTTATTTGTAATAGTCAGAAACTATAAACAACCAAGATATACTTCAACTGAGAAAAGGATAAAGAAATTTTAGTGCATCTACAAAATTTAGTAGTAATCTGCTATCAGAAAAAAAAAAGGATACTATGAAATTTGCAGGCAAACTGATGGAACCAGAAAGGTCATCCTGAGTGTGGTAACGCAGATCCAAGAAGACACTCATGGTATTTAATCACTCATAAGCAGATATTAGCCAATACATACAAGATAGCCATGCTATAATCCATAAACCCAAAGAAACTAAGTAACAACGAAGTCACAAGAGATGATGCTTGAATCCCTCTAAGTAGAGAAAATAAAATAGACATTGGAAGGGAATGGAGAGAGGGATCCATACAGGAACCCAATATTACTACCATCTGAGAAACTTTATCCAACAGAAAATGGAAATAGATGCAGAGACCCATAGCCAAATGTTAGACTAAAACTAGGGAGTCTTAGGGAAAAGTTAGGGGAAGGTTTGCAGGAGTTGGAGGGATAAAAGACACCAAAAGAAGACCCACATTGCCAATTAACTGGGACATAAGGGGGCTCATAGAAACTGAACCACCAACAAAAGAATATGCATGGACTGGTCCTATGTATACCACACATATAAAGCTGATGGACTACTAGGTCCTCAAGTGGATCCCATAACAATTGAAGAGGGCACAGCCTCTGACTTGGATGTGATTTCCTTCCTCTGGATCCCATTTAATTACAGAGCTGCCTTGTCTTGCCTCAGTTTAAGAGAAGGCACATAGTCCTGATGCAATTGGATATGCCAGAGAACATTGGTATACGGTGGGGCAATATGTGGGAAGTGGGTAGGAGTGTGGGACTGGGAAAAGGGAGTGGATGGTGATTAGAATGTAAAATAAATTAATTAATGAAAACCTAATTACACTAGTTGAAAGAATTTTAATATTAAATATATATAATTTAGGCATGCAATATACACATTTATACAGTTTTTATGCACACACCGACCCACACACATATAAATATATATAGATATTCAAAATATACATACAACATATACATATGTATATGTATACACAATAGAGAAATCTATAGAAATAGAAAACACATTAAATATGTCATAGAACTGACATACATGAAAGGAAAATGTTTAATAGAGTTGTAATATGCCTACTTTAGGTGTGTTTCTAAATAAAATTCACAGTACAGTGAGTTTCAGGCTGTGGAGAAAGGGGAACACTCCCACATTGCTGGTGGGAGTGCAAACTTGTACAACCACTGTGGAAATCAGTCTGGTGATATCTTAGAAAACTTGGAATAGCTCTACCTCAAGACCCAGCCATACCATTCCTGGGAATATATCCAAAAGATTCCTTTGTTGAAGATGCTGTCTTTTTTCCATTGTGTGGTTTTGGCTTCTTTGCCAAAAATTAAATGACTATGGCATTTATTTCTGAGTCTTCAATTTGATTCCATTGGTCAACTTGTCTGTTTTATACCAGTATCATGTTGTCATTATTACTATTGCTCTGTAGTACAGTTTGAAATCAGGGATGGTGATACCTTCAGGTAAGACTGGAGGTGTAAGAATGTCTGATAGGAAGCAAGACAAATGTTTCAGTTCTCCCATGAGTAATACTAGATAAAAATGAAGATAAATATTCTAACATCCACATTTTCTCCACAGCCTTGCCAGCATATGCTGTCTTTTGAGTTTTTGATCTTAGCCATTCTGACAGTAGTGAGATGGAATCTCAGAGTCATCTTGAGTTGCATTTCTCTGATGATTAAGAATGTTGAGCATTTCTTCAAGTGTCTCTCAGCCATTTTAGATTCCTCACCAATCCACAAGGACATCTCCTCAACTATGCTCATAGCAGCTTTATTTGTAATAGCTAGAAATTAAACAACCCAGATGTCCTTCAACCAAAGAATGGTTAAAAAAAAAACTGTGGTACATTTACATGATGGAATACTACTCAGTTATCAGAAACAAGGAAATCATGTAATTTGCAACCAAAAGGATGAAACTAGAAAAGCTCATCATGAGTGAGCTAGCTCAGACTCAGAAAGATATAAATGGCACATATTCACTTATAACTGGATTTTAGACATTATAATATAGGATAACCATCCTACAATTAATAGACTCAAAAGAGCAGGAACAGGGACTTTATTACCTGTCAGTGGGACTGCCCACCCTATTGGAACTGCCATGTATGTCTCCTGTACAAGAGGAAGCCCTTAGAGCTCATGTGACTAAAGGCCTGTGACTGAGGTTGCCTGATACAAGGAGACACCCCACAGCAAAGGCATGGGAGGGGTAGGAAAGGGGGTAGAGGCTGGGAGATGATGGAGGGAGGGGGAGGCAAAGGAGAGTGAACAAGTAATAAATAAATATTTAAAGAATAAAAGAGGGGATTTCCTGTAGCCTGATATTTCTCTCTCTAATGATTTGATCAAGAAAATGGGATGGGAGAGCTATAACTGGGGAGGAAGGAAGGCAATACATATAGATGAAGGAGGGTTAAAAGAAAAAGGAATAAGTTGGTAAAAGCCATAAGGGAACATACTTGTTAAATATTTACCTAAAAGGAACAAATTTATAATTCACATAAATCTGTGTATAATAATACATGTACAGTTTAAATAAAATTATCTCATTTAACGTGACAATGATCCTTCCAAGAGCCAAACACCATCTAGCAAAAACCCCAATGCTTGTCATGAAGAACTCTTTTTTGAGTTGTTCCTCAAAGTTGTTTGAGAGAATCTCAAAACATACATTTTGTTGAGGTTCTTATTTGTTGCCCCTAGTAGTATGGGGTAAGTCCATATGGCTGAAGACATCAAACACTTCAGGGCCATGGTCTAGAAGATTTTGGGCTAGAATTAATCTGAATGGCTGTTTCCTGAGAATGAGTTTTATAGTATCATAAAATGCCATGTAAGCTTTTAAAGGAGGGAATCACCCAAGAGTCCTGCCCAACTCTTGAATTTTTGAACCATAAAAATGATAAGTATGACAGAAAATTTTTAGCATTCAGTAGAGGCACGCATACCTTGGTAGTAACCAATAGCTATCTAATTAGATTTAATACCTGCTCAATAAGAGGGAAACCAAGCCCTGTACTGGAAAACTAGCCAATTACACATGTCTAGTGAAACCATGTTTCTTAGAAGAAAAACTAAAACCATGAATTTATTAAATCAGCATAATCCCTAATGGCATTAGAAATATTTGTCATTATGTCCACAAATAAGTATAGTTTTAGTTCCTCAACAAGGAAAATTCTCTTTGCAACGTACAGAGTCCATACAAGAAATATGAATTCCATCAAATTGCAAAGCTGTGGGGTATGTTCCCAATGGATACAACTACAAAATAACTTCCACACTTAAAACTTAGAGAACATTGTGAAAGATAGTTCAGAAATATTGTAAGAACCAGAAGATCAGAGAATTTTCTGTGAGGCTAAATCTCCTAGTAATGTCAGAAGCTACACAACATAAAAATCTCACCAAAATAACTGCCTAAATTTTAATTGAACAAAGAGAACAAGACTGGCAAATGTGGTCAGTAAAAAGACTTCAGGACTTCATTCCAACAAGAAGAACTATAGGCAATTTGGAATGCTGACAGTGGGAACCTAGTCTTCGCCAGGGCATATCACTAATAACAAATGATCATCCCTGAAAACATACATAAAAGTAACTTTATACAAGCTGAACTGGCTTTGTATAGAATAGATAGAATAGAATATATATAGAATTTTATAGACTACATTATAGAATATAATATTCTATTCTATCTAAAATATAGAATAGTATAGACTAAACATGTAACCACATATGCATATATGTATCTAACAACAAATAATGGAAAAAGATAACATGAATTTGAATGAAAGCAAAGAGGGATAAATGGGAGGATTTGTTGATAGAATAAAGAAAAGGGAAATGGTGTGATTATATTATCTTGCTAAAAATAAAATGAATAAAACCCAGTATTTCTTTAAGAAGCATTATTGGAAATCAAAACACATACTAAAAATATTTACAATTAGTTGTTTTATTATTTTTCTCTTATTGAAAACGGATTTTTTTCATAGAATATATTAAAGTTTTCCAATCCACTACTCCTCCCAGTTCCTCCCTACCCTTTCACATCTGGATCAACTGCTTTTATGTCTCTCATTTAAAAAAGAAAACAGACTTCTAAGAGATAATAACAAAATAAAATGTAGTAAGATAAAACAAAATCAAACAGACAGGAATTGGGACAAAATAAGCAAACACAAGGAGAAGAGCCCAGGAAAAGACATGAAAAACAGAGATCCACTTATTTGCACAATCAGAAATATCATAAAAAACATTACATATATACACATACATACATACACATATATATGTGTGTGTGTATACATATATATAATTTAGAGAGTAAAAATGAGAAAATAAAATAAAAATAAAAAATTTTAAAAAGAGAAAGTGAAAGATAAAGGCTTGACATGATATTATGATACAATGAACCTTGGAATATCTCATTGAATTTGTTTTCTATTGACCATCAACTTCTGGGCATGTAGTCTACCCTTGAAAGTAGTTTTTTGTTTTTTGTTTTTTTTTTTTTAAATAATTAATTTTTTATTTCTTCAAGTTACATCTCAATCACAATCCCCTCCCTACTCCCCCCTCCAGTCCCACCCTTCCACCCTCCTCCCCCTCAGACCCCATCCTCTTCCCTTCTTTTTTTTTTTTTTTAAGTTTAAGGAATTTCTTTTTCCCCCCAACAGCTCTCCCTTTCAGTCCAAATAATGGTTCTTTTTCTTATAACTACAAATACAATACAAAACAACAGAAATAAATAGGCCACGATTATAAGAGTTATATGGCTTAGCATACATTCCCAATGTCCAGTCCATATGTATTTGGCACCTGACTTTAACATTCTACTATCTAACCATCTCCATGAGTTTAAAGTTCTATATCTAACTCAGCTTTCATACTAACTTGCCTCATAATTTTAAAAATATCTTCTTAGATCCAGAACACCCTCTTGATTCCTAAACAACTCAAAATTTAACTATGAGACTCTAGGTATCTATTCTTCAACCACCTCAGAGACCTGAGAGGGATAAATATATCTGATTATATAGGAAGTGCAGGGCCTGCAGCTTCCAAAACTAAAAAATGACATACCAGTGGCTGCCTGGACAGTTCCCATTTTCTCTCCATACATTACAGCATCAATCTTCAGCCATTTGGCCCCATTTCTCTGACAGACATTGGTTGTAGAGCAGGAATTATGAAGGACTTACTTACCCTGTCTTGGCAGAGCTAGGCTGTCGACTTACCTGCTTCCAAGTTTTGTCCTTTTTGGACATAAGTCTGTCTACAGTTGAAGCAAGTGGTTTTTCTTGCCAAGAGAATGGCTTACCACCAATTTAATCATCTCCCACTGGAGAGTACCAAGTAGAGGAACAAGGAGGGAGGGAGGGAGGAAGAGAGGGAGGGAGGGAAGGAGAGATGAAGGGAGTGGCCAAGAGGGGAGGAGGGAGGAAACTATGTTCTAGAAATAAATAATACTATTTTAAGAAAAGAATTAATAAGCTCAAAAATATAATAAAAATACAATATAAAATTTTCAAACTATAATTTACCTTACTGGCATGAAAAGAAAATGGCCTTAATTTCAAATTAGAATGTTAGACTGCAGGTGGCTACAGAGATTACACAAACTTGATAGCAGCTTAAAAGTTTTTTTTTGTTTTTTGGTTTTTTTTGTAGAGGTTTAGGCTATTTCCATGGTTTGGCATTAAAAAGCAGGTAACAGGTTTAAAACACTGTAAATAAATTAAAGGAGACAGCTGTTCAACCTGGTTTTACAAACCTCCAAGAGTTGAAAAAACTTAGAGCTAAGGTAAAATAATGCATGGTGTTAGCCCATGCCTTTACCTCCAGCAGAGACAGGAGGATCACTATAGAGTTAGTTGTCTTATAAATTCTAGAGTTACAAGAAACAGGGTGGGGATGGTGCACACCCTTAGTCACATCATTGGGGAAGAATACACCCTTAATCCCAACACACTAGAGACAGAAACAGGCAGATCTCAGAGCTCAAGGCCACCTGATACAAAACAAACTCTAAACAGAGAAAAACTTTGATCCAGGGGTGGAGGAGTACATCTTTAATCCCATCAGTTGGAAACCACATGTCTTTGATCCCAAAATTTAGAATGCAGAGACAGGCACATAGGATTTGGAAAGATTTAAGTTTAAAAGCTACTTACAAAAGGCAGGCTGCAATTCAAACAAATTGTCCTTTGAGATCTCAAAATATATACACTAAAGGTTTGTTTAGCTCCAAAATATCAAAATAATTTCTTCTTTAATCCGGATTGAAAGGTAATACTTTATATATTATCAAAAAAACCAAATTTGCTCCAGGAAAAATATTACCTGACCCCCCCAAAAAAAGGTAATTGTCCCAGAGTTAGGATTAGGGCAGGGCTCTGTTCTTATCTTTCCAGGAGATTTAAAGCATCCATTCAAGGAATCCAGGGACAACTGGACAACGGAAACCTCAGCAGAAAACAGATCAGACACCAAAGAAGACGAGTGGCCCAGATGATCCAGCCTTGCAGACTTCTTCAATAGCAGTTTCCTCAAAAGTCTATAACCACAACAACTCAAAATCGCTAAGATCGTTCAGCTCCACAGACTACTCCAGCCAGATCTTCAGTAAAGTTCTGAAGATCAGCTTCTGTCTATGAACTTCGTAGGACATCTAAATAGCTGAGCACAAAGGGACTGAACATCAAAGGATTCTATTAACATTTTTAACCATTTTTCCATTCTTATTTGGGCCCCAAACAGGTTGTCTACGTCCCAAATCAGCAGGAAGTCATTTTAAGAGAACAACGTCCCATCCCCAGAAGGTGGGGAGGGTGTTCTTCCCCTTTGGTTACTTGATAGATAATAGAGAATTTTGTTATTTAGGGGAAAAGACTACAAGCTGTTAAATGGTCTTGTTAAATGGGTTTTGGAGGTTAGACCCAGGGACTACTCTCTTTTGCTTTTCTGTATCCTCCTTTCTCTCCTATATAGGAGTGAACAGACTTGAGAAAAATGGGACATAGACATAGTATAGGAAAGATCAAGAAAAAAGGACAGATTATTGAATATAGCCTTATACCTTTGTATACTGATACAAAATTAATATTATATTTGGCTAAATTGGTATTGATCATTGTATATTAATGCAAATTTAAGATTGTATAGGGCTACATCGGTATTGATCTTTGTATATTGATACAAAATTAAGATTATATTTGGCCACAATGGTATTGACCCTAGGATATTAATGTAACATTAAGATTGTATTGGGCTACATCGGTACTGATCTTTGTATATTGATACAAAATTAAGATTATATTTGGCCACATTGGTATTGATCTTTGTATATTGATACAAAATTAAGGGTAATGCTTCTTAAAGGTATTGTTTGTAGTAATACTTAAAAATGAAATGTCAAGTTTTGACCTCTCGCTACCAACCGACATAAACTGTTTAGGATAATTAAGAAACGGAAACTAATAGTCATGAAAACGTGGCATTTTGTTAGTTACTATGACAGTCTATCACAGTTATTTTCTAAGCTACTCAGAAATCAAGTTGCTAAGAGATTAGCAATATTTGCTTATCTAAATATAAGAGATAGATAGGGCATCTTCAAAAACCTCAAAAGATCTGCAGAATATGGCATTCAAAGATGTTTTCTTAACTTAAGATTTTTTGATATCGAGACATGTCAGCTCCTGACAGCACCCCCTATATTACTCCAAGTAGAAGATGAGCATCGAAGAAAGTAGTTTTTTTTTTAAAGTAGTCATTTCCCCACAGAGATTCTCTTGGATAGATATTATTTTTCACTTACAAGTAGTTATCAATTAAAGATAGTTTCTGCGTTAGTGATAGGGTCATGTGCCTACTTTTCCATACAGCTCTAAGACCCCAACTTATACAGACTTTTGTAGACTCTGTGTTTACTGTATCAGTCTCTGTGAGTTCACATGTATGTTAGCCCTGTTGTGTTTGGAAGGCACTGCTTCCTTGGTGTCTTACTTCTTGTTCTGGAATGATCATCCATTTATAGACCCCAACCCTGTTAATCTGTAACTATCTATTATATTTCCCTAGGGAAATGTGTCTATTCTACCTAGTTCCTTCTTCTATACCAAACCACCTGGGTCTGAGGAACCTGCCTTATTCCATTTTGAAGACAGAAGCCATTATTCTGTATTGTTAAAATAAATTACCACTTAGTGTAAGAGCTGGATGTTTTAAATCTGTTTCTGGATCCTAACCTGTCCCAAACCATAATCTTGACTTGTTTTTGCAAATACCTTGACCCTGCCTGACTCTCTTTGACCCTCTCTAATCACATGGTGACCACATGGTAGGTTTTTTTGTTTATTTATTACTTAAAGTTACATCTCCATCATACCCCTCCCTCTCCACCCCTCTAAGTCCCAAGCACAACCTCCCTCTCCCACCTATCCTACTCATCTGATGTGAGGTGCACCCAAATATCAGCACTGCCTCAGTTCGTCAGTCATATGAGGGCTGAGCTTCCTCTTTCAATAGGGGCCTATATGGCAAGCTAAACTAGGGCAAAGTGTCCCACTAACAGGTAACATAATCCATATTCCTGTTCCTTTCAGTTTGTTGGTTGTAGGAGAGTTATCCTCTGTTATATGACTAAAATCCAGTTGTAAGTTAATACATGCCATTTGCCTGTTTCTGGGTCTGGGTTAGCTCACTCAGGAGGAACTTTTCTAGTTCCATCCATTTGGTTGCAAATTGCATGATGTCCTTGTTTCTGGTAGCTGAGCAGTATTCCATTGTGTAAATGTACCACAGCTTGTTTTTTTTTGTTGTTGTTTGTTTGTTTGTTTTTTAATCCATTCATCAGTTGAGGGACATCTGGGTTCTTTCCAGTTTCTAGCTATTACAAACAAAGCTGCTATGAACATAGTTGTGGAATTGTCTTTGTGGTTTGGTGAGGAATCTTTTGGATATATGCACAGGAGTGGTATGGCTTGGTCTTGAAGTAGAGCTATCTCAAATTTTATAAGATATTCCCAGACTGATTTCCATGTTGGTTGTACATGTTTGTACTCCCACCAGCAATGGTGAAGAGTTCCCCTTTCTCCACAACTGCTGAGCCATCTCTCCAACCCTGTTTGTTAACTTTGTCCTATTCTGGTTTGCTTGTTTTAATTTTATCTTATTTTACTAAATTATTGTTTAGTAGGTGATGGTTTGTTTTCTAAGAAGAAAGAGAAAGAAAGATTTTGGATTTGTATGAAAGGTAGGTAGGGAGGATCTGGAAGGAGTTTGAAGGAAAGAAAATCAGAATATGTTATGTGAAAAAAATAATTGAAACAAAAATTGAGAAAAACTACTAGTAAAAGCATAGGAAATTGGGAAAAAAACTAACAATTAAAACATGGCAAGGTGTAAGAACACAGGGAGCAAAAATAGGAAGACTTGGATTTAGATATTTATCGCCCACTCAGTAAAGAGACAATGTGTGCTGTCAAACTTTGGCCTCTGTCACAGATATATGCACTATCACATATACATACCCGCAGCCATGCACCCATACTCAAAGGCATTCAGATACACACATACGTGAATACACACATACATATACACCCAAATAAATAGTAAATAACAAATAAATTTCTGAAGATTGTACTTCTACTAATTCAAAAATTTATCTAAATATAGTGTATGTGCAAACCCAAAGTAAATCTTATACTACATTTGTTTAAATTCTTTTTTTCTTAGCACAAAACATCTGATTTTTGTTAGTAGTATTTTTATTATATAATAATTTCAATTTTTTAAATTTTCAAACATATTTATTCAAAATAGATTTGATTTTCATATAATATATCCTGATTACTGATTCCCTTTTATCTACTTTTCCAAGTTCCTCCCAACCTGCCCTCCAGTCTAGATTCAACCCTTTCTCTCTCTCATTTGAAAACAAATGGGCTTCTAAGGGATAAATTTAAAGAAAAGTAAGATAAAACAAGAACAAATACATCAGAATAGGACAAAATATATAAACAGAAGGAAAATGAGCAAGAAACAGTATAAGAAATATATATATATGCATGCTTATTTGTATACTCAGAAATCTACTAAAAACAGAAGTTATAATGAATACAGAAAAAACCTATATGGAGAGAGAGAGAATAAAAATAATAAAACATATAAATATAAAAACTAAAATAGGTAAATAACAAAAAAGAGGACACCCTACTCTGACATTGTGAGACAAGGAATCTTCAAATATGTCTTTGACTTTTTTTTTGTGTTGTCCATCTACTACTGGGCATGCAACCCTACTTTTAAGAGTGATTTGGTTTCCCCCTGAGAGTCTCTTGTAGAATAATAATAAAAGTAGTAATATTCTTCGCTTTATTCTAATTATAGCTATCCTATGTGATATAACTTGCCACAAATCTAAAAAATATTTTGCTTTCAGTTGTAGCTTAAATATTTAATGGTTATTAAGTCAATGTTACACATGAAATTGATAATGTGCAGATGCCTTAGATACATTTAATTACCTTTTGTCTTTTTGCCTAATGAAATATAGTGTGGATAATGCTTGTCTTTGCACTTCTTTTTTTTAATAATTTATTTTTTATTTCTTCAAGTTACATCTCAATCACAATCCCCTCCCTACTCCCCCCTCCAGTCCCACCCTTCCACCCTCCTCCTCAACCCCCCATCCTCTTCCCTTTTTTTTTTAGTCTTTGCACTTCTTAATAAGACATACCATAGACTTGATATATTAATAAATATGTATTTGTTACAGTTGGAAGTGGAGAAGGTCCATGAACAACTCGACAAGAGGTTCATTATGAATGTCCTTCCTACCTTAAAGATTGGGGCTTTTTACTATTCTTTTTTTTAAATCTTTATATATTACTTCAAGTTACATCTCCATCATAGTCACCTTCCTCCACCCTTCCCTGTTCCACCCTTTCCCTCTTTTCCTATCTATCCTACTCCTCCCATATGGGGTACCCCTACTTATCAGCCCCCCCATTTCATCAGTCCTATGAGGGCTAAAATTTCCTTATGCACTAGGGGCCTACATGGCAGCTCAACTAGGGCAAAGTATCCCACTAACTGGTAACAAAGTCTAGGTTCCTGTTCCTTATGGTCTGTTGGTTGAAATGAAGACATGATTGAATTCCAATAAAAATCTACATGAAATAAACTTGAAAAAAATGTGTAACTTCTATTAACTGAGCCTGCAATACTACTGAGGCATCTATTCAAAATCTTTGGCATGGCTGGTGAAGGACCTCCCATGAAAAGCATTCATGTTCATAAACTAATTTTAATCTTGAGAAGAAAAATTCAATGTCAAAAGGAGAACTTCCAAATTACTGATTAAAGAATAAGACATGAATTTGTGGAGCTGGAGAGAGGAAAGTGAGGAGGGTAGTGATATAAATAAAGTACTCATATACAAACTCTAAAAAATAATTAAATAAAATGAACTCACTTATCCCTCCGTGGATGTGGGATTGATGAAGGTATTTTCCCAATCTTTAGGCTGCCATTTTGGTCTAAGGACATTGTCCTTTGCCTTATAGAAGCTTTTTAGTTTCATGATGTCCCATTTATTGATTGTTAGTCTTAGAGCCTGAGCTGTTGGTGTTCTGTTCAGGAAGTTGTCACCTGTGCCTATGAGTTCGAGGCTTTTCTCCACTTTCTCTTCTATTAGATTTAGCATGTCTGGTTTTATGTTAAGGTCTTTGATCATTAGGGCTTAAGCCTTCTGCAAGGTGATAGTATTTGCATTCTTCTACATGCTGACATCCAGTTAGACCGGCACCATTTGTTGAAGGTACTTTCCATTTTCCATCGTATAGTTTTGTTTCTTTGTCAAAACTTAAGTGACCATATGTGTATAGGTTTATTTCTGGGTCTCCAATTTGATTCCATCGATCAACTGATCAGTTTCTATGACAGTACCATGATGTTTTTATTACTATTAATCTGTAGCATAGTTGAAATCAAGGATAGTGATACCTCCAGATGTGATAGAGGGATAATATTGAAAATAAATAAAGAACTCGAGTAATTAAACACCAAGAATCCAAATAATCCAATCAAAAATGGGGTACATAGCCAAACTGACAATTCACAAAAGAGGAATCTCTAATGGCCAAGAGACACTTAAAGAAATGCTCAGCATCCTTAATCATCAGAGAAATGCAACTCAAGATGACTCTGAGAGTCCATTTAACACATGTCAGAATAACTAAGATCAAAAACAAATGACAGCACATGCTGATGAGGTTGTGGAAAAATAGGAACACTCCTCCATTGCTGGTAGGAGTGCAAAGTTGTACAACCACTATGGAAATCACTCTGGTGATATATTAGAAAACGTGGAATAGTTCTACCTCAAGACGCAGCCATATCATTCCTGAGCATATATGCAAAAGATCCTTCACCAAACCACAAGGACATCTCCTCAATTATGTTCATAGCAGCTTTATTTGTAATAGGTAGAAACTGGAAACAACCCAGATGTCCTTCAACTGAAGAATGGATTAAAAAGAAAAAAACTGTGGTACATTTACACAATGGAATACTGATCAACTACCAGAAAAAAAGGAAATCATGCAATTTGCAACCAAATGGATGGAAATAGAAAAGCTCATCATGAGTGAGCTGACCTAGACTCAGAAAGATGGGCATTGAATCTATTCACTTATAACTGGATTTTAGACATATATTACAGTATGCTATATATATCCAGCAACCAACAGACTGAAAGGAACAGGAACCTAGACTTTGTTACCTGTTAGTAGGATACTTCACTGTAGTGGAACTTCCATGTAGGCCCCCAGTGCAAAAGAAAGCTCTTAGACCTCATGCGACTGATAAGCTGAGGGGGGCTGATATGTGAGGGCACCCCACACAAGAGGAGTAGGATAGGTGGGAGAGGGGATAGATGATGGGAGGGTAGAATTGGGAAGGGTAGAGTGAGGGGGCTGGATTGGAGATGTAACTTGAATTAATAAATTTTAAAAAATGAAATCACTTTATTTTGTTCTTTCCCCCAGGAAAGTTTTTTACCTTTCTATAAAACACATATGTAACTTCAGAATGAAAGTATAAAAGAACATATTTTAAGAAAAGGAAGCTAGAAAACAAGTTGGTGCCACTGTCATAATGTCTGGAAATATGGACTATTTCAAGGAAAATTTTTTCAGAGAGATAAAGAGGTGACGTTATACTGGTTCAGTAACCCATCTACAGGACAATACTATTTTTAAATAATCACATTCTAAGCACGGGTGCACCCCTTTTCATAAAAAATAATGGGTTACTTTAACACCTCCTTTATTGATAGTTCACATCAACAAAAATATGAAAGAATAAGCTTTATGAACATAACACATCTCATCATTTTACCATCTTTTTTGCATATGTACTTTTTTATTCTGACCAAATTAAGAAACTTATCTTTTAAAAAATGACATGATATAATTTTTCTACCTAGTTTTATCATTTTCCTCCACTTAGAATAACATTTGGTTTCTGGTCGTAAATCAAATCAACATTAGAGATTGTAATTTTTGAAGTGTTTTGTTTGTTAATGACAGAAAATTAAACTGCAACAAGTCTGAATGAACCACATAATTAGTATTCTGGAACAATATAACTGGACTCCAGCCAACTCTCACCTGATTTGACCTAAATGCTACAAATTAGCAAAAATTCACATTTTGTAGACCCTTTCTACATTAGCCATTCTCTGTGTGGATCTAAACTGAAGGTAACTGCTAGAATTCCACAAATAATTTCAAATAAAATGTAAAAGATCTGTACTTGAAAAAGAAAGATTTTTTTTTTATTCTAAATGCCATGAGCATGTCCATGATGCTCCATTAGAGTGCTGAGATGATGACTGAGCTAATCAAAGTCCATGTGAAACTTGTGGAGAAAATTCTTCACAGCGTAAGCAGCATTACAGCATCAAGGGAGGGAAGAAAAGCTGGAGGAATGTTTAAACAAGGAAGAAATGAAGTTCATGCAGAGTGCTCAGGCTGGGCTGTTTTCACTTTATTAGGTTGTAGGTCTGACACTTTAAGAAAATATGACTTCACTGATGAATAGAAGAACATGTTAAAAATAAATACATGGATACACACAAAAGCACAAGCTAAGGAGAATGGCCAAACAGCCCCAGTAATGATATTTTCGATACTAAAAACAAATGCAAAAGTTAAAATAGAGTGATATATACAATTGGAGACTTTGGAACACTGACCAAGATACAAAATAGCTCAATATGATTCTGACTTTAGATTATATGTATGTACATATGTATGTATGTACGTATGTATATATATATATATATACATTTATATATTACACTTAAATTTAATATTGTATGAAGCTCATGGAACTATTGTTTTCATTAAAAGAAACCTAATACAGAAAGTGAGTTCAAACTAAAATACATGACAGAGGCTTAAATTAATATGAAGAACTTAGAAGAATTTGAGTTAATATAACTGCTATTCTCTGCAATGAATATTAGTTTATATGAGCAATATAAATTTATGTAACAGAAAACCAAACATAAAGAAAAACATTCATGAGCCCAACATTCTGTTAACTATTCTTCCCCGTTATGGTTAAGTTTGCAGTCATTCCAAATTATTTTTAAATATGTATTCAATAACAACAATTATAACAAAATACCAGTAAGTGAGGAAAATGTTATTAGATTTTACAAACTGTTTATAATAGGTGTCAGAGTGTTTTTTGAAAACTCAGAACTGACTGAACTTATAGAAGGGTTAATAAGAGATCTTTTGCTTACACTAAGGCATAAACTAATAGAAAGTCTCATTGGATTTCACATATGAGGTTGTTGGGAAGCCTACAAAGAAACATATGGGAATTTTTGCAGATTGATTGTTTTTTTTTTGTTGTTTTTTTTTTGTTTTGTTTTTCTTTTGGTGCTGGAACTGAAAACTGATGAGGTTCTGGGAGTCCTGACTACATTTTTATTTTATATGACACTGTTGACATCAGAGTTTCAGAGGGGAAAAAAAAGCTCATCTTCCCTGTGTTTCAGTTACTTCTGAAAATACTTTTTATTTTCTATTTGAAATTAAATGTTACAATTGATAATTGGAACTATTATAACCTCTAATATGAAGTCTTATTTACTATTCGAGAAATTTAAATTATTGAACTATGTCTTTTGTGAAAACAGTATGATATTACAATATCAACACTTCTATACAATTTGATAAATGAGTCATCCATAATAAGATGCAAGACTAGAACAGTGAATAATTTTTGACTAGATGTAAAACTGTTAAAATATGAAATCTGGGGCTTGGGAGATGGCTTATCAAGCCGTTATCCTTGTCCTTGCCAAGCTGAATTCTCAAATTACAACATCATAGACCTCAGGACAGAGAGAACATACTCCTACAGGTTGTTCTCTGATGTACACACACATACACACACACACACACACTCTGGGGCTGCAGAGATGATTCCCTGGGTCATGGGTGTGCCATACTGCTGCAGATACTACTGACCCTCAGAGAACATACAAGGAGTATGAGCAGAGAAAAATATAAGAGACAGAGAACAAGGGGGAGTATTGTGAGATGCTCTCAACTGGACATGACCTGGCTGCTGCACACATGAATTTACAGAAGTTGTAGTGGCCTCCAGAAGTTCTTCACAACATCAAGGCAATAAAAATTCCTTTACAGGTGGATAGAATACATTGTCCTCCATCTTTGAAAATTATCTTTGAAAAAATAGTATGTAACCCAGTAGATATTGGAATCTATGTGTTAAATAAATAAACAAATAAATAAATAAATGCATACATACATAGTTTGAAGGTAAAATCTAATTGCTAATTTACTAATTTATTTGGATAGAAAAGTGAAGAAGTACATTTATTTCTAGTGCCTTCTTACTAGTATTCCAAGAACTAGTAACCATAGTCTGCATATTCAAATAAATCAAAGACTGGTAGGAATTAACATGGAAAATGGGGAATTGTAAGAATGTACACAAAGACCATTGTTTATAACAAGCAAGTTACTTTTAGTCTTATAGTTTGTCTATGTTGTCCTGCTCCTATAAAAAAACATCTCTACGATAGAAGGAATATCATGACAATTCTTGGTTGTTCACTTGAGTATAAAATCCAAATGGCTGAGCATACCTGTAAAGGATTTTTTTCTCAATTAAATCAATTCAAATTGGGAAGAATAACTTCTAAAACACATTTTTGAGATGGGAAGATTCACCTTCAATCTATATCTTTTGAGGTAGGAATGTCTACCTTTAATCTGAACCATATCTATATTCTGCTAGGATCCTGTGCTAGAAGACATGATCTTCTTGCTTTCCATCTCCCTAGCAAGTGAATTCTTTCCCTGGCATTTGAGCCTAATTGTTTGGTGTTCCAGCATCTACAGAAAGCCAGCTGAGACATACATCCTTGTGGACTGAACTGCTTCTTTATTCTTATACCTTTTATTGGTGGACAGCCATCATTATACTAGCTGGATAATAACCTGTGAACTGTAAGCCATTCTTATAAAACACACACAATTTCTTTAGCGGCATAACAAATGCCCTCTTGTTTTTGGTGAAGCCCAATGCCATCAAAAAGAGGACCAAGAAGTTTCTTAGGCATCAGTCAGGCCTGAGGATATGTCAAAATTTAGTGGAATTAGGGGAAAACCAGAGGTATCAACAACAGGGTATGGAGAAGATTGAAGGGCCAGAGCCTGATGCCCAACATTGGTTACAGGAGCAACAAGAAAACCAAACACATGCTACCTAATAGCTTCCAGAAGTTTCTGGTCCACAATGTCAAAGAGCTGGAAGTGCTGCTGATGTTCAACAAATCTTAGTATGCTGAGATTGCTCAAAGTGTTTCCTCCAAGAACCGAAAAGGCATCGTAGAAGAACAGCCCAGTTGGTCATCAGGATAACCAATCCCAATGCCAGGTTATACAGTGAAGAAAATAAGTAGATGACTTACTCATGATTTATTTATGTTTAAATAAAACCATAAAAACTGACATCTTAGAATTTTCTAAACACACTCACACACCCACACCCACTCTCCCCCACACATACACACAAACACATTCTATAAGGTTTTTTCTTTCCTTTATAGAAACCTGATTAATAGAAATCTTAGTGTGAAAAGATGATGAATAAGCATATATCAAATATTAGACCGTGAGAACAAAATAAAAGACAGATCGTGAAGCAAGTGGCCATGTAACTTGCAAGTAGGTACCTTAGTGACTGCAGGGATCTGGAATGTGAAAAAGTTTGGAAATCATAAAAATTATTTTTGCTCAATAAGAATTCTGTCATTAAAGGCCTGGTGAAACTCTGTAGAACAATTCTAATAACAGCAAGCAGATCTATTGAAATGTCTAGAGTTAATACTGTCTGCTTGTGAAAGAAAGATTATTAGTAAGAAACTGTTACCAAAGAGAGTAAAGAAATGTGACATATAGGGGGACCCACCAGTATCTGGGTGCAAAGTTTGATTGATGTCTTTAGTTGAAATGGTAATTTAATAATATGAAGTTGGATACTTTACAGAAGGTAGAATCTATATTCCTTATCAGTAAGATGTACACTCTCAGTTTTTATACATGTTATACATGTTACAGGAGCCATATTGTTTTTTGCTGAGGAAGCAAAAGGAATTTGCCAAACTGAAAGGATCCTCAGATGTCTATTTTAGTTCAGGAGGAAGACACACATATTCACTCTCAATGGTTGACACATTTTTCAAACATTCTTTACTGTGGCATTCTCACATTGTATTTGAAATGTAGCTCACATTTTGTTACTTGTCATTTGTTTGAAATGTTTTGGGTTTGAGGAATGTATTTTTTTTTTGACAATACTGGCTCATGAAACAAGTGAATTGTAAAATACCTAGATTTCACAATATGACCCTACAAAAATGCATTTTCTGTAGAAAGGGTGAGCAGATAATGGTGGTGAATACCAATGTATTGCAGACAGAAAAACATTAGTTAACATGTGTCACATCTGGAATGAGATGCTATTTCAGATACTACTTTACTAAGGATACCATACAAAGCTTTAGACATTCTGTATAGAGTGAGTGATACATATTTGATAGCTTCTCTGCTCTTCAGAGAAGAACCTGTCATGAGATTATCCCAGATAGACCCTTGAGTGCCAATCTCCTACTTAAACCTAGATTTGAGTAAAATCAATATACTTCTGTATGTACGCTGAATGAAAATTTGGAAAAGATCACATAAGTGATTACATGAGTTTAATCATTTACTCATGTATGAAATTCAGCCACTCCTTATGATAAATTTGTTATGAAAACTAGAAACAGAAAAAATCATGAGAAGCAAGAAGGTAGAACAAGAAAAGGGAACTGAAACAACTGTAACAAATTGCAAACATGATATTTTTACTCTTTTTAGAGGAATTGATGTTTTTCTGAAAATGTGTTTTTAAAAGCCTGCTAGAGAATCTTTGTTCTGGATGTTGGGATTATCCATGAACAGGTCTCTAAGGTTCAAAGGCAGGACCCTATCACTAGGTCCAAATCTCCTTCATCTGTTTGAGATTGGGCATTTCCAGAAACTTCTGTGAAATTACCTTTAACATATGCAATATGTTCTCAAACAAATACCTGAAAAAGTGGAAGAATAAAGAGAAGATGAAGACAACTGACGAGAGGGAGAAAAAAGTAAATCAGGAATGACATGTCCCTGCTGTAGGAACTGGAAGAAGATTGTCTTCAGGGGGGTTTGGCAACTGCCACTGGTTGTGGAGCAGATTTTTGTATCTCATTTAAACACAACTTTAATAAATTGACTATGTAAACTCTTCATGGCCATGGACTAAAAATTTTGGTACTATATAACAGTCATCACATAAATAGTATTGCTATGGTGGAACACTTGTGGATAGACAGTCCTAGTGACTTAGAGGACCATGGCCTGGAGGAGAGAGTAAGTTGCAGCTTGCTGAAAAAAAAAATCATGATTATCCAAGATCTTTCTGGGGACACATAGTAATCTAGTTCCAGAGGGATCCTGATCAAAATGAAGAATATGTAAGCTATTGTAGTCATCTTACACTTCAGTCAGTGTATGTGGGAGGTATAAATGGTTTGTAAATACAGTTTGAAAACTGTGCTCTGATATTTAGAATTTAAAATTGTTAGCCATACAAATTTTAAAAATAACTCCACAGCAATATCTCTTTAATACCATATAATTAGATGTGACCTGATTGGAAAGGTTACTTCAGATGACTCTTTCTAGGGATGGTAGGGAATTTGAAGTCTAGAAGTAGGAATTTTAGCTCTGCTAAACTCTGATTTTGTTAATTGTTGAGTTTTATTTCAGAGAGGAAAACATAGCAACAGCATTAGGGTTATTTTACAATATAAGAGAATGACATGGGTTCCTCATCTCCTAACATGCAGATCTCACCAGTTCAGTGAGAACTTGGAATTTTTGTACAACCAAGGAGATCATAATTTACAGTCAAGGCAAAGGGGGCTATGAAGTTTTTCTTACATGTTGGGTTTCCACAGAATTCCTCTCAGCTTTGTTAGAAGACAGAAACAAGGAGCTTCAGACTTCAGAAAGTGACTGACAGTTGGTGATCCTATGGCTGAACGATGGGGGTATACAGTAATGTTAAACTTTCAGTTCTTTGAATAGTTTCTGTTGTCCATTTATTTTGGGGGGGGGTATATACATGATGCTAATGAAGGGAACACTTCCTTAGTCAGCTTTGGAGAAACAACTGTGAAAATTGCGACCTGTCCTGTGTGCTTACCATTGTAGCTCAAAGATGTAAATCTGATCAGCCTAAAAGGCCACATACACGGTATATCAATTACCAAACATAACTGGTTGCTTATTTGGAACTTTACTCTAACCACACTAATAATTACTATGTAGTCATTATTTTTTGGTCTTTAAATATTTTCCATTTGCAGCGAAATGGGTGGAACTAGAAAAGTTCATCCTGAGTGAGTTGACTTAGACCCAGAGAGATGCACAAGTCATATATTCTCTTATAACTGGATTTTTGCCATATAGTACAGGATAACTATACTAAAACCCACAGACCCAAAGAAACAGGAACCTAGCCAACTATGCTAAGAGAAATTATCTCCAGCAGATGATCAATCAGATGCTGAGATACACACTCAAACATTAGTAGAGTTCTAGGAGTCCTATGTAGGAGAGGGAGGAGGAACAGAGAGACCTAGAGGGGCCAAGATAAAACACATGAAGATCAACAGAACCAACAAACTTAGGCCCCTAGAAGTTTACAGTGACTGAAACACTAAACAACAAAAAAGAAAAGAAAAAAGCTTAGATGAGACCTAGACCCCCCTGTACAAATATAGATGATAGGCAACTTGGTCTTCATACAGATCCCTTAGCAAGGAGGGGAGGGAGCAGTCCTAGTCATGGACTCTGTGGCTTGTTAATGGGAAACTTTACCCTAGCTAAGCTGCCCTGTCCATATGCCAGAGCAAGAGGAAGCTCTTAGCCTTCATGTGACTGATGAACTGAGGGGTATTGACACATATGGGGATCCCCCTCAGCTGAGGAGGATAGGAGAAAGAGGGTGTAGAGGGTGGGATGTGGGGACCTGGAGGGGAGGAAGAAGGGAGGTATGATCAAGATGTAACTTGAATTAATAAATAAATGTTGAAAGAAAACCACTTTCCTATATCTCTTGAAATTAAAGCTATCTATACATAGAGGGCATGTTATGGCATGGACAGAGTCTTCCCAGGAAGAATCACGTTTAGAAAGACCTCATTTTAAAGAGATGCATACACCATTTCTGAAGAGAAATAACTCATCCTTCTGAAACAAATCCATCTATTTCAATAATAATGACAAACCATACACACAGTAAAGTTCTGTTTATTCAAAAATTATACAACTCCAGTTGCTAAGCAGGTTTCTGTTAGTATGAGTGACTAACACTGACAAAGAGACCCAGTAGAGTGATGTTAATGCCCCTTGTGATGGTAAGTACAGAGGTAGGGCTGGGTCACCATTACCTTGAATGAATTTGTAATTTCTGAATACTGCAATATTTTTTCTTTTCCAAATAGACCTATCTTCCCAGAAGAAAGGGTATCAGATAGTCACAACATATTAAATTATTTTACTTGATGCAAGGCAATAATACCGAAACTTCAGCTGCCCAGTGTCATAGGTCCAGTTACACATTTTACATTTATAACTGAATGAATGCCAGTCTATGATACTGGTCTCTTGGGTTCATTGCTTACGAGTTCCTAGGATAATAAACTTGCAGAACAAAATTGACAGATATAAACTGAATTTATTGGAAGTTGAATAAAATGAATTATTTTTCTCCTCTGTCTCTGCTTGTCTGGCTCTCTGTATTGTGTGTGTGTGTGTGTGTGTGTGTGTGTGTGTGTGCATATTTGTGTGTAAGTTCAAGTATGTGCATGCCCAGTCATGTGTGTGGCAATAGGAAGAGAACTTTAGAGGTATTGGTCCTGCCTTGGGACAGAATATTTGCGTTGTTGTTAATGTTGTTTGTTTCCCTTTCCTGCTAAGTATGCCCGCTTAACTAGCCATGATTAGCTTCCCAATATTTTTTATTTTTCTGCCTCATGTCTCACCATAGGAGCATGAGGATTATAAACATCTGTCAATGTTCCTGGATTTATATGGTTTCAAGATGCCACTGCAAGTCCTCATGCTTGTTCAGCAAATATTTTTTTCATTGACTTGTCCCAAAATCCCCAAAAGAAAATTCCTCAATTTTTATTCCTTGTGTTTGTTACAGTATTATGATTTACAGAAAGCTTTGAGAGAAAATGCAGGGTATAAGTAGAATTGGCTGTGAGACAGCTTAATTGCTCCCTTCCAATGAGAAAAACAGTTCAACCTGAGCTTGCCTACATTCTTTGTTTTTCATTTTCAGTTTTATTTCAGTTCTGGTTTTACTAATTCCATTTCCTTATTAATTCTACTTTCATTTCTTGAATTGTTTTCATTTACCTGCTTCTTTGTGTTTTCACAGGCATTGTTAAATGATTTATTCACATCCTTTTTAAGGTCCTATTACCTATTCATAATTAATATTTTGATGTCCTTGTTTTGTGCTTCAGCTACATTGCATTTCTTATTGCCTATTGCACTAGGGGTACTGGCTTCTGGTGTAGGCATATTGTCTTGACTGTTTACTTTTATATTTTTGTAATCGGATCTGAACATCTGGAGTTACAATGTTTAGGTGTTCCTTGATGTTAATATTTGGTCTTAATCTTTATTGGGTGGTGTTGCGCTCTCTGGAATCTAGGTAAGTTTGGTGGCTGTGGGTTCTCTGGTCGAGAATGTTTCTGTGGGTTGTCAGGTAACAGAAATTAAAAAATATGGATACAGGAAAGAATGAGTTGTACTACAGAAAAGAGATATGCAGGCTGGGTTCACACCAAGAGTTGGAGTGCCCAGGAATGGATATAACATGGGAAGAGACTCTCCAGCAATCAGGCTTCTACAGAACTGAAAGTGAGACTGAAGAGATTGAAAGGGAGGACAGGCAGGATAGTGAAATTTGTCTACATGAGTTCCAACCTGCTGTGAGATGGGACCACCTTGGTCTCTTGGTGTAGAGTGTTTCTGGGGATTGGTGATGGACACAGTAGAATGGAGATAAACTAGAAGTGAAGGCCAAAAGCGTAGGCAGGAAAGAGGCAAGCTGGGTCTGCCCCAAGAGCAGAGTCATCAATTAATGCTGTACGGAGGAAAGAAGAGCTTCCTCAAGCAAAGTGAAATCAGACAAGGAATAAGTCTGGAAAGGCTTAAGGGAACCCAGTGTCCCCTTTAAGAGATGGAATCCCCAGGACCAGTCATGGAGTTGGAATTGGAGGAGGAGCTCTTTCAAATAGGCTGCTAAAGGACAAAGAGTAAGTCTGGAGAGTGTACAATGGAAGACAAGAATGATAGTGAAAATCACACACCTGAATTTTAGTTGGCCTGTTACAAAGTGTTTCTGAAGATTAGCAACTGACACAAAGTATCCTAAGGTCTATAAGAGAAGATTGCGTATCAATGGGAAAGAGCCCAAGGGAGTAATCCTCAATTGTGTCGAACTCTGTGTTCCTGTTTCACACTCATGTGCTACATATGTGTTTTAGTAATCATTTTCTGAAATTCACAAAAATAGAGGTTGAAATCAATCTTATAAAATAAATACCTAATAGAAATATTGAGCACACATTTTCATATTGCTTGATAAATAATGTTGCTTGCTGTCCTCTTTGTTATTCACATCATATATGGTCAGTTAGAGTTAGTGACACAATTTGTTTTAATACTCTGTTAAGGATTTCTGTAAAGTTTCCTACATTCCTTCAGCATGTGAGGATACTTTCTATGATATTCAATAATTACAAGACAAAGCCCTTTGTTAGAGACAGACACACACAGTCCCACAGAAGACAGCCAAAAAAAAAAAAAAACCACACACACAGATTCAGAATGTAGATTTGAAACTGGCACTGATTCAAACTCACACAACAAACATAGAAGAAACGACACAGGGCATAGGAAATAGAGAATGCAAATCTGAGCTCCTTCTTGTTTAAGTGATATGGAGGAAGGGAGTGCTTTGATTTCTTTCCTTAGTGTGACACTGATGCATTATTGGTGACTTGGAGTTTATTATTAATGAATTTCAAATGACCACAGATTGGTGTCTCATGTAAAGAATCATTAGTGTGTTTAATCTACAGTATATAATATAATTGATTAATATAATACAATGCAAAGTTTATATATAAATAAATTACAAGGAACCACTTATAAGAATGTGAAATGATTAGTAAAAGATGAGACAACATATATGCAGCTCTACATTTACTGATGGCTCTACATATAAGCATATTTTATGGTCAGTAGTCACTTCTTAAACCTGTAAATACAGCAACATCTCACTTCATATTCTGTGTTTCGTTCTATTTTCTCCTTATGTACATGAAACCTTTAAAGAAAGGTGTTTTTGTAAAATACCATTAACCTTCAATTTTCCTCACAACTACAAAGAGGATTTGAGAATTATTTATAGCAATACTTCTGGAGGAGCAAAATCTAGGCAAATGAAACTGAAATGTAAAATTCTTCATAGGCTATGAAAACCTACATGACCTTAGGAATCTGCACTGATGGTCTTGATTTTACAGGGGGTCTATATGACATATAAAACCTGATAATCAAAAAGGATTTGAAAACATTTTTTTTGTTTATTTAACCTAGACCAAAACTTTTCAGATATTCATTGCTATAAAATTCTCACAAAATCAAAAAGTAAAATATACTGTTACATTGTTACATTGAGTACATAAAAAACACTATGACAACCATACAAGCATGTAAATGCAAATATGGATATTACAAATATATATGTGCATGTAGAGTACGGTACCTGAAAGGTCTACATAGTATTTTCTTTAATAAACTTGTGTTTATCTAAATTCAACCACACATTCAAAAGAAAATTTCCAAATGCCTGTCCATCATACTCTTTTAGCACAGCCAACTTCTAAACCTATCATCTCTCAAGATGTAGTTTAAAGCCATGTCAATCAAAGCCTAATTAAGTACATTCACTTGCAGAACAGATGGGGACTCTGGAAATGTCTCCCTTTCTTAGTGCATATTAGGGGGAAGAGCTGATGATGTTTGTACTTGCATCTGTGTACATACTACAGAGATAAGCATAGTTTAATTGTAATATACTTATAGCATACCATCTATTAAAACATTTTCAGGACAATTAACTCAGAATATAGTGATGGTTTTTACAGCTCACTTAATCCACTGTCACAACTGGTGTAAGAGCTTGGGTTAGATATACAGAGATGATGATTGCAAAGGTCACTTTTCTCTTGCACTTTTACAGATAAGATTAGAAGTTCACCAAAAAAAAAAAAAAACCCAAAAACCGATAAATAAATAAAAACGAACTTTTCATTCTTTACTGAATAATGGAGACGTCCTGCTGAGAGCTCTGGGTTTTTGCTGATCCCCTAGAGCTGCATTGTGGCCTAGAAAGAACAAGCCCCTTATGATCAGAAGCCTTCCTTTTTGTTATGTATATCTCCCCAGGGTGTGGCCTTTAGGTGTCCATTAGCTGAATCTCATCTTCCATCTGAGGGATCAGGACAATGTATTTGCTCATGAATATCAAAATGAAAAAAGAATCAAAGATTATACTTTAAAACCAGCCTCTATTCAATTATAGAAATTGAATTAAATCATAACTATATTGCACAAATTAATCTTTATTTGTGACATAACTTCTCAAGTACAAAAAATGTTGTTTACTTTTCCATTGAAATCCAAAATGATAAAATAAGAGAGACTGACCATATTTTAACAACATTAAAAATGATATCATAATTTCATTAGTCTTGCAAATATGAAGTAGGAGGTAACACATCAATTATATATTTTTCATCTTTTATCTCCCCCTTTCATTGAAAATGAATTCTTTTATTATACAATATCCTTATTATATTATAGGGAAGTGGACAAGATCTGGGAGAAGTACAGGGAAGGGCAACTGTAACTGCTGTTAAATTTTAAGAAACTTTTCTAGTTCTGTCACAATATTACATATATATATATATATATTTCATTTTTGAATATATATATGCTTTCCCTTTTCCTTTACCTCTAAAGTCCTCTCATATGTTTTTCTTTCCTCTCTTTGTAATTCATGGCTCCCTTTCTTCATTAATTGTTGATACATCCTTGTATATATATATATATTCCTAAATGTAGAAATACAAGCTGTTCATTCTGTATAGCGTTACTTATATATATGTTTTCAGGGCTGATCATTTAGTATTGGATAACCAATTAATATGCTCTTACCTGGGAAAAAAATCTCTACAACTCTCAATATTCATTATATTTTGATCAGAAATACAGATTAAAAGTGGCATATCAGTCTGTGCTTTGTTTCATAGAGGGCTTACATCTACCTGGAACATGAAAATTTGAATGTTACCAAAATGTAGTTTAATATTATTAATATGACAAGTTACAATATTTTGTTTTATTACTTCAGGGTGGCATTCTGGCAAGTTTTATTTGGCTGTTGCACTGTGAAAATAACCTCATTTACTTTTACCTAAATCCCTGATTATATTTGCCTGCAAAGCCTATTTTAATGAATGCACTTTAAGAATTTATTTTTTCTTTGCCTGATGTATTGACTTGAATCACATTCCTTTAATCAGTTTTATGACAAAAATCATGTTAGCAAATTTTTCAAAATGTGCTATTTATATTAATTTAAAATTTCCAAATTCTATTCATACTCATTTAAAACTTATTTTGTCTTCATTCTCCTTACTCCTCCCATTAAATAGAAGGCCATACTGATAAATAGTTAAATGAATAATTTGTCATTTTCTTATAATAATTCACTACTTATAAACTTGGCCTGGCCCATTTAAGTGTGTTGAATACACATTTCTAAAATTACATATATGTTATTATATGATTAACATTTGTCCAACAATTGCCAAATATACTATTTATTTCATCCAATGAATTATATATTGTCATTAACTTCCTTAAATAACACAAAACTTTTTATAATAAAATTATTTTTGTTCTTTTTGTATTAGAATAGAAACATCTCTAAATACTTTGAGATTTACATTCCTCATCATTCCTTTCTACTAGTGTTTTTACAAGTCAGTCCATGATGCCACAGGTGAGACCATTATTTGTACATGAAATGTAGCCTGCAACATTTTATAGATTTAAGGTAACTTATAAAAAACAGTCTTGTAGAAGAAAACAATTATTGTAAGAAAATGGTTCATACCTGTTTTCTATAAACTTTGATGCTGCTGTTAACAGAAAATCAGATTTTCTGGGCATTTCTCCCTGATACAGAAATTACACAATGAATATCAAAAGTTAAAAACACCACAACTGCCCAAGCAAAATACATTATAACCTTAAATAGTGAGCCAGAATAATTCCTTTCTCTGTAAACTGATTTTGTCTGAGTATTTTATCATTGAAAAAAAGAAGTTACTAATATAATAGTGAAAAGCAATAGTTCAAGATCCAAAGCAGCATTTCTTTCCTGTGGCCCTTGATTAGGTCTATAGCTAAGTTAGCTTTTTTCTCAAATGTGTATCATATGACATAGAAACAGTAATATCTGCTTACTGATTACAACAGGTAATACAGGCACTACAAAGCATGCTGTCTATTTTTTTGGATTAAGGAGTATTATCATTATAACTATCAATAAGGAAAACCTGTTTTCCTCTCTTAGTAAGCTTCTAGTAATGAACTACATGCTTATCAGTTCTGAAATTCCTGTCTTTGAATCTCTGTATCAAAAGCAAACAATTTATGCCGTTGATTATGTTGATTTCATGTATTTTTTCAGGTTACTAAGAATAGGATTGTTTTTCTATTGTATAGTTTGGCTTCTTTGTCAACATTAAGTAACTATATGTGTATGGGTTCATTTCTGGGTCTCCAATTTGATTCCATTGATCCACTGGTCTCTTTCTATACCACTACCATGCTGTTTTTATTACTATTGCTCTGTAGTATAGCTTGAAATCTGGGATGGTAATTCCTCCAGATGTTTTTTTTTTTTTTCAATTGTACAGGAGTGATTAAGCTATTATGGGCTCTTTGTTATTCCATATGAAGTTGAGAATTGCTTGTTCCAGGTCTATAAAGAATTGTGTTGGTATTTTGATAGAAATTGCATTGAATCTATATATTGGTTTTAGTAGGAAGGCCATTTTTATTATGTTGATCCTACCTATCCATGAGCATGGGAGATCTTTCCATCTTCTGATGTCCTCTTCAATTTCTTTTTTCAAGGACTTGAAGTTCCTGTAATCCAGATATTTTGAGGACATTTCCTCATCTCTGTTCATAGCAGCCTTACTTGTAATAGCTAGAAACTGGAAACAACCCAGATGTCCCTCAACCGAGGAATGGATTAAAAAAAAACAAAACAAACAAAAACAAAAAACTGTGGTACATCTACACTATGGAATACTACTCAGCCATCAGAAACAATGAAATCCTGCAATTTGCAGCCAAATGGATGGAACTAGAGAAGCTCATCCTGAGTTTGCTGACCCAGACTCAGAAGGAAGCACATGACATCTATTCACTTATATTCAGATTTTAGCCATATAGTACAGGATAACTATACTATAGCCAATGTACCAAAGGGAACAAGAACATAGAGACTTTGCTACCTGTCAATGTTTACTTTGTCCTAGTGGTGCTGCCTTGTAGGCTCCCAGTATATGTGGAGGCTTGTGACCCTCATATGATGGCTGAACTAGAGTGGGAGACTGATGCATAGGGACACTCCACTCTGGAGGAGTGGGATGGAAGGGTGGGGGTAGAGGGTGGGATGGCAGGACTGGGAGGGTTGAAAGAGGACACTGTGATGGAGATGTAACCTGAGGTAATAAATAAACAATAATAACAACAAAAAGAATGGGACTGTTTCCCTGTTATCTTTCTCAGTATGCCTGTCATTGGTAAAACTGAAATAGTTTTAAAAATATCTTCAAGATAAAGTATGAAGGGAAGGAAATCATTTAAGAACATTAGTATACTCCTATTTACCTAATTTTTTTGAGAAATGTCCTTTATTCATAGTCATTCCATTTCTTAAGTCAGGAAATAAAATATTACAAAAGAAGATCATTTTACTCAGTGTGGCCTTTCACCACAATTGACACAAAAATTTTACCACTCCCCCCCCAAATACTAATTCAACTCTGTACAATTGATATGTAGTATGAGGAAAATGTAGAGGGTTTCCAGAAATTCCCAAGAAGACCTGCTCTACATATTAAAGAATAGCTTCCTGACATGTTGACTTAGATACTACATATTACATAATATAATGAGTATAATGTATGGCATCTACAGTAACTTATAAGGAAGTATGGAAAGGAGTCCAGTATGAATGGAGTGGAGGTTCAGGGAGAATGTGAGATGACATGATGACTTCAGGTCTAAGATGAATAGAAATTCACTGAGGGCATATTAGTAATGGAGGAACAAGAGTGGATTTGCATTTTTTTCATTGCAATGTATAATAACATTTTAATTATTTGGATTAACTTAATTATTTCTTAAATTATAAATTTAGGAGAAAGAAGCCAATCAGTGAGGACAGAGTAAAATAAATAATTAGATTAAATGCTGTACAAACTCCACGTGTCAGGTACCGTCTCTCCAAATTCACTCCAGTTGCCACCTCCTCCATGCCCTGCATGTTTTCATCCATAGTTGCACATTTTGAGAACTGGTATTTGCATAGCCCTGACCTGGAACTAGAGGTCATGTGCTTCAGCTTTTGAGGTGTAGAGATTATGGTGTGTGGCAAGAACCTTCAGAAAGCACCTGTAGTCTAGAATGGATTCCAACTTTGAGAACACACAGTAGGATTAAAACACTACTTAGTTTTTAAACTATCCCACAAAGTATTAGGTTTCGTTGTTTTCAAATACCACTTTTTATTACTCATTTTCATTTTTCCTTCCTCTCAATCTCCTGGCCCCTTCCTCACAATCATCTACAAACTCTCCGTAGGCACTCCCATGCCTCACACTTGCTTCTATGCTCAACTTCTTTAATTTCCTCCCCCCTCTTCTGGTCTCCTCTCTAACTTTAAAGCCTGTACCTGCTCTTACCTCTCACATGTACTAATAAAATCACAGAAAGATCCAAGAGAACAAGTGAAAGTTAGTCTTTCTGTGTATCACTTAACTAAGTTAGTATACTAAACTCCACAGAAGTTTTGAAATGTTCGTGATTTCATTATTTTTTATAGCAAAATAAAATTCCACTCTCCACATGTACCACATTTTCATTATCCATTCTTCTGTGGACAGTCATCTAGGATGGTTGCATTTCTTGCTACTGTGGATAACGCAGCAATAAGCTTGGATGGGCAAGTATCTCTAAAGTAGGAAACTGAATGGTTTCTGTACACATCCAAGGTGATGTAACTGGGACCTTTAGTAGTTCCATATAGATTTCCATAGGGTCTAGTTTACAGTCTCACCAATAAAGCATAAACATGCCTCCTTCCTCCATCCCCCATCATTTGCTGACATTTGATTTCTTGATCTTGATGTTATGATTTACAGGGGTAAAATGAAATTTAAAGTAAATTTAAAGTAAAATTTAAAATTTAATATGCAGTTTCCCTGATGGCTGATGATGTTGAACGCTTTTAAAAATATATATTAGTCGTCCATGATTCTTTTTTGTTTTGTTTTGTTTTCTTTTGGAGAATTGTGCCCACTTATCAACTGACAGTTTTGTTTTCTTGGTGTTTAATTTTTAAAGTTCTTTGTGTATTCTAGATACCACTTCTCTGTCTGCAGCATAGTTGACGAAAAACTGCTCCCATTTTGTAGGTTTTCTGATAGTTTTTTTTTTTTTTTGTCTACAGGAACTTTCCAATTTCTTAATACCATCCATTGATACTTGGGGTATGCCTGTGCTCCTGGAGTTCTGTTCAGATAGTTCTTGCTAGGAGCTATAACTTGAAATACATCCCCTATAGTTTTCCTCTGGTAGTTTCATCACTATGGGTTTTCAGTTAAGGTCTTGATCCACTTCACTTGTATTTTTGTGCAACATGTGAGATTTGCTTCTCATTTACTCATAAACACTTCTAATTTAAAGTAAAGCTGACGTTACCTTTTGCAGGTAGAGGTGAGTTTTGTCAGCACTGTTTGTTGAATGGGCTTTCTTTTTTTTTTATTTCTTCAAGTTAAATTTCAATCACAATCTCCTCCCTACTCCCTCCTCCAGTCCCACCCTCCCACCCTGTTCCCCCTCAATCCCCCATCCTCTTCCTCTTTTTTAAGTTTAAGGTATATCTTTTCCTCCCAGCAGCTCCCTCTTTCAGTACACCAAATGGTTATTTCTCTTATAACAATAAACACAATACAAAACAACAGAAATAAATAGGCCACAATTATGAGAGTTATATGGCTTAGCATCCATTCCCAATGTCCAGTCCATATGTGTTTGGCACCTGACTTTAACATTCTACTATCTAACTATCTCTATGAGTTTAAAGTTCTATATCTAACTCAGCTTTCATAGTAACTTGCATCACAATTTTAAAAGCATCTTCATAGATCCAGAACACCCTCTTCATTCCTAAACAATTCAAAATTTAACTATAAGACTCTAGCTATCTATTCTTCAACTACCTCAGAGACCTGAGAGGGATAAATATATCTGACTACATAGGAAGTGCAGGGCCCGCAGCTTCCAAAACTAAGAAATGACATACCAGTGGCTGCCTGGGCAGTTCCCATTTTCTCTCCATACATTACAGCATCAATCTTCAGTCATTTGGCCCCGTTTCTCTGACAGACATTGATTGTAGAGCAGGGGTTATGAAGGACTTGCCTACCCTGTCTTGGCAGAGCCAGGCTGTCGACTTACCTGCTTCCAAGTTTTGTCCTTTTTGGACAGCATTCTGTCTACAGTTGAAGCAAGGGGTTTTTCTTGCCAAGAGATAGGCTTACCACTAATTCAAACATCTCCCACAGGAGATTCATCGATGCTCATCTTCTACTTGTAGTAGAATAGGGGGTGCTGACAGGAGCTGACATGTCCCGATATCAAAAATATCTAATGTTAGGAAAACATCTTTGAATGCCACATTCTGCAGATCTCTTGAGGTTTGTGAACACACCCTATCTATCTCTTATATTTAGATAAACAAATGTTGCTTGTCTCTTAGCAACTTGATTTCTGATTAGCTTAGAAAATAACTGTAATAGACTGTCATAGTACCTAACAAAATGACAAGCTTGCATGACTATTAGTTTGCATTTCTTAATTATCCTAAACAGTTTATGACAATTGGTGGCAAAAGGCTGAAACTTCACATTTCCTTTTTTTTTTTTTTAACCTGTAACCCTTCCATCCCACTCCTCGGTAGTGGACTATCCCTACTTAACAGTCCTTTGCCCGAGTTCAGAGGTCATATGAGGGCAAGAGCGTCCTCATACACTGGGGACCTACAAGGCAGTACCACCAGTGAAAAGTGTCTTATTGCCAGGGAGAGAAAACTAAAAAACAAACAAAAAATCAGAAAATAAAAAAAAATAAAATGACTATGTCCATGTTCCCTTTGGTGTGTTAGTTGTAGTATCGATATCCTGTACTATATAGCTAAAATCCTACTATAAGTGAATAGATGCCATGTGCATCCTTCTGAGTCTGGGTTAGCTCACTCAGGATGAGCTTCTCTGGTTCTATATTTGGCTGCAAAATGCATAATTTCATTGTTTCTGATAGCTGAGTAATATTCCATTGTGTAGATGTACCAGAGTTTTTTAATCCATTCTTCCGTTGAGGGACATCTGGGTTGTTTCCAGTATCTAGCTATACAAATAAGGCTGCTATGAACATAGATGAGGAAATTTCCTTATGATTCCATGAGGAGTAATTTAGGTGTATACCCAGAAATGGTATGACTTGGTCCTGAGGCAAAGCTATTCCAAGTTTTCTAAGATATCGCCGTACTGACTTCCATAGTGGTTGCACAAGCCTGCACTCCCACCAGCAATGGAAGAGTGTTCCTCTTTCTCCACACCCTCACCAGCATGTGCTGTCATTTGAGCTTTTGATCTTAGCCATTCTGACAGGTGTGAGATGGAATCTCAGAGTAATCTTGAGTTGCATTTCTCTGATGATTAAGAATGCTGAGCATTTCTTCAAGTGACTCTTAGCCATTAGGTATTCCTCCTTTGTGAATTCTCTTTTTAGCTCTGTCCCCCATTTTTTGATTGGATTATTTGGTTTCTTGACATTTAATTTCTTGAGTTCTTTTTACATTTTGGACATTAGCCCTCTGTCAGATGTGGGGTTGGTGAAGATTTTCTCCCAGTCTGTTAGCTGCCATTTTGTTTGAATGACAGTGTCTTTGGCCTTACAGAAGCTTTTCAGTTTCATGAGGTCCCATTTATTGATTGTTGGTCTCAGGTCCTGAGTTGTTGGTGTTCTACTCAGTAAGTTGTCACCTGTGCCAATGAGTTCCAGGGTTTTTCCCACTTTTTCTTTTAGTAGACTTAGTGTGACCGGCTTTATGTTAAGGTCTTTGATCCACTTGGAGTTAAGTTTTGTACAAGGTGATAAGTATGGGTCTAATTTCACTCTTTTACAAGTGGACATCCAGTTGGACCAGCATAATTTTTTGAAGATGCTGTCTTTTTCTATTGTGCAATTTTGGTTTTTGTCAAAAATTAGGTGGCCATAGGTGTGTGGGTCCATTTCTGGGTCTTTGATTCGATTCCATTAATCTACTGGTCTGTTTCTACACCAATACCATGTTGTTTTTACTACTATTTCTCTGTAGTACAGATTGAAATGTGGGATGGTGATACCTCCAGATGTTTTTTGTTTTTTGTTTTTTGTTTTTTTTTTTTTTTTTATTGTACAGGATTGATTTAGCTATTCTGGGCTTTTTGTTGTTCCATATGAAATTGAGAATAGCTCTTTCCAGGTCTATACAGAATTGTGTTGGTATTTTGATAGGTATTGCATTGAATGTATATTTTGCTTTGGTAGGATGGCCATTTTTATTATGTTGATCCTACCTATCCATGAGCATGGGAAATATTTCCATCTTCTAAAGGCCTCTTCCATTTCTTTCTTCAAGGACTTGAAGTTCTTGTTGTACTGGTGCTTTACTTGCTCGGTTAGAGTTACCTCCAGGTATTTTATATTGTTTGTGGCTATTGTGAAGGGGGTTGTTTCTCTTATTTCTTTCTCAGCCCATTTGTTTGTTGTATAAAGAAGGGCTTCTGATTATTTTGAATTAATTTTGTATCCACCCACATTGCTGGAGGTGTTTATCAGCTGTAAGAGTTCTCTGGTGGAATTTTTAGGGTCGCTTATATATACTATCATATCGTCTGCAAATAGTGATAATTTGACTTCTTCCTTTCCAATTTGTATCCCCTTGATCTCCTTTAGTTGTCTTATTGCTCTAGCAAGAACTTCAAGTATTATATTGAAGAGGTATGGTGAAAGTGGGCATGCTTGTCTTGTCCCTGAGTTTAGAGGCAATGCTTCAAGTTTCTCTCCATATAATTTAATGTTGGCCACTGGCTTGCTGTATATTACCTTTATTATTTTATACACTAATATATCCATAGTGGTTTCCCTGAACATATATAGTGGAAAAGGATATAATAATTGATTACAATTAATTTTCTCATTGATTAACAAACTAGATCGTGGTGGTCACAAAGACGAGGTTCACTGTGAGCACAGCTGCTAGGGGAGGAGAAAAGGAATGACTGAGAGATAGAAGTGATGGAGGAGCCAAGTGGTAAGTGTGTGCAGAGAAGAGATGCAGAACTGGTGACATTACAGTGATCACAGGTGAAAGAGAGGGCTGAGGTCGATGGTGGATCATGTGATTGCCCAATGGAGTCAAGCTGATGGTGTGCAGCAGGCCTGAGTTAAAGCAGAGGCAAACCCATTCCCCATAACATGTTGCCTGGGCAGGATATCACCCTAGGTATTTGTAACGGCAGAGGCCAAGATGAGGAAATATCCACTTTTCTAGTTTAGACATCCTTGAAGGACCACTGTGTCCCATATGCTGCTGAAGGTAACGTGTAGGTCAGTGGCCCTGATGTGACTGAGGTCTGGGTTCATGTCGGAGAACTCTTTTGTCACGTGACAACCTGCAGATATTCTTGGCCTGTGTTGTGTCCTGAGTATGCGTTCATGTCCTTGGGCCATACTGCCCCAGAGACCATAGTGATGTGAGTGGCCCGCACTCCCACCTGAGATCTTAATGGTGACCAGGTCTGGACTGTGCTCAGGGCCATGTCTGAGTCCATGGCCTTAATATCGCCTAGTCTGTTTAATGGCCATAGCCCAAGCTACCACCAATGGCCACATGAATGTCAATGCTCTCTGCTGAAGCCTGAATCCATGATTATGTCCATGGGTCATACTGTCACTGGTGCCTGTACTGATCTGAGTGGCCTGCACTGCCACCTAAGGGCATGTTCATGTCCAGACTATGTTACTACAGAGGGCCATGTCTGTGTGTCTGTGGTCTTATTGTGTTGATGTACATGGCTTATGTTGCCACCAAATTCCAGGTGGTTCCCCATGGTTTATATTGCCACCTGGAGAGATATTGATGTCCATGATTCAGACACATGGCAGGGCCTTATCTGGGTCAGTGGTGTACTGCAACACAATCTGGCTTGTGGTCTCTGTTGACACCAAAAACCATGTGAAAGCCAATGACCCATGCCCCTGGTAGTCTGTAAAGGTCAATTAAGCAGTGATACCAATGACTACAGATGAGCATTTGAGAAGAATGACATGGAAGACTTCTATGACAACCTCCACCTCCACCCCAACTCCCCTCTCCCGCACAAATAGTAATGTCTGAGACAGAAGACACCAGAGAGAACTCTTACAAATTGTTATAGGATGCTGGGGTGTCACATTCCACAGTAGGTGTTTTCCAGCAGGGATGGGGGAGAGGAAGTGTTAAACCCGAGAGGGCTCACCGAATCCTGACGCCCAAAGACCACCAATGCCCTTGATTCGCTGTAATAGACATGAGGTTTTTTAAACTGATGCACTAGGGTTCGATTCCCCCGTAGAGGAATGAACCCCGTAAAATGGTTCTCTGGCCCTTTAAATACACAAGTGGCTACAAAAAGGTGGGAGCACCAAGGGGTACCTTTTTTTAGCCCACAAGGCAACAGCCACAGGTGGTGATTAAGGAAAAAAAGAGTATGTTAAGTTAGGTGGTGGAGTGTAGAGGAGTGTAGAGGAGTGAACAGAGGGGAGTCTGAACAAACCTGCCAGCTATACAAGCTTTGATGTTTTCAAGGACTGAGTTCTGTGGAAGGTTTCCAGAAGGAGTGAGGTCAGGGTCTCACCACAGAGGAGAAGGCCATGTATTCATTAATTTTTACAGCCTTACATTATTACTCAGCTCCATTTAAGGGCCAGGCCAATGAGCATTTGAACATGCTACAGTGAGTATATAAATAACTCAAAAAGAACTTTTTTTTTTTTTCTGGGGTGGGTAACTAAATAGGGTGGGGAAAGACAGGGAAGGACTGGGAAGCAAATGTGATAGGAGTGTTTGATGTGAAATCCCCAAAGAATCAATAAAATTATTTTGCTGGAAAAAAAACTAAATTATAACTTCCAGAATGTTCAGAAGATTTGATCTGTGTAGGGGTTGATAGATTAATATAAGTTAGATTTAGTGAATATCTAGGTTTCTGATACAGTGTCTTAATTCGGGGCATGAAGATCAACTTCGCTGTGAGAAATCAGCTTCTCAGCTTATGGATGAAGTCAGGTGAAATGAGGGGAGTCTCTTTGGACTGAAAAACAAGGTTGAAGCCAGGTGAAACAAGTAAAGACTTTATGGCCTGGCATTGCTTTCAACTGCTAAGTGGGCAGAGCCCAAGTTAAGCTGAAGCAGGTGGAATAAGGAGCGATCCTATTTAAGGACAAGTGGATGAGCCCGGGGAGCTGCGTGCTAAGGCCCCCCCCCCCATTACGAGAGAGCTCTAGAGTACTGCTGGAGAAAGTGCTGGTAGACCAATGGTCAGATCTCCCTGAGGCAGAAGGAAGCTGGTGAGCAGATAAAGCCTCAGCAAGACAACAAAAGGCCAAGGACTAAACCCTGTGTCTCAGCTTTTGCCTAGAGGGGTTTGACCTGTCTGAATCTATCAACCCGTACAGATCTGAAACTAGAGGAGTTATAGAGGTGTTATAGTACAACAGAGTGTGGACTTGCTTGAGGGGACCTTCTGTCCCCAAACAGAGCAGTCGTGTGAACATTGTAAATGCACATACTTCCAGTGGTTGGAGAAATGGTTTGGTCTGTAAAGTGCTCATCATGATAACATGAGGAACTGAGTTAGGTTCACAAAATATTTAAAAATCAACAAACAAGCAAAACTGTGTCTCAGCACTTTGAGCCCTTTGAAGGTGGAGTCAGGAGGTTGATAGGCTTACTGGCCAATCAATCTAGCCAATAAAATGTGTTCCAGGTTCCTTCACGGATCAGGCTTCTAAAAACTAATGTGGATGGAAAGTGTTTGAGGGAGATACCTGGTGAAAGTCTATGACCTCCACTTGCATGAGCTCATAATCCTTACATATCAGCACACACACAGACACACACATGCACACCCACACACCCCCACACACAAATAGCATATGTAGAAATAATTAATTATATTATTAATCAGTATTTAGACTATATTTAATTGTTTGGCGGTGTTAATATTTAACCTGCCATTATAAATGAGCACACAGAACCCCTGAAGGATATTTTAACATGCCTTGGCCTGGGTTGGAAATCTTAGGCCATCTAAGCTAGCCTTTATTTCTTTTCCCCAAATATGACCCCATATATATAATACATCCTGTGGACTTTTACTCCCCATGCTATGCAGATGTTCTAGGCTACATGGAATAATGTTCTTTTCTCTAATCCATGGCATGTGTCCTCCTTCCTGCTCTTGACTTCATTTTACTTCTAGAGGTTTCTTCTTCTTCTTCTTCTTCTTCTTCTTCTTCTTCTTCTTCTTCTTCTTCTTCTTCTTTGTCTTTCAGAGGCTTCTTCTCTCCTCTCATCCACTCTGCTTCAAAAGTTCATTTACCTTAGACCTGCCAACCTCTGTCTTTTTGCCCAGTCTCAGGCCTCAACATTTACTTAACCAAATAGAGACAATGGTTAAGAAGAAAGGTAGTATAGCTTCAATTGATGTACAGCAAGCAGGCTTCTAGGAACAGGTTAATTAACATCTAGAATGCATAACATCACCCCATCAAGTATATGTACACTATGTACTTCAAAAATGTGTCATTTCTACTGAAAATGCTCTTGATTGTTGTAATTTACTGTTTTCCAAATAGCACTATTCTATTTTCCCTCAGACTTTTATTTTACCTCAATAAACACTAGCCTAAAATTACAAAAACCTATTTAAAGTCACTGATCAAACAGAGCATGTTATACCACAGAGGTAGATATCTGGAAAAATTCACAAATAATAGTGCCCCACACAGAATCTATTCATAATCATTCTTTCAGCTATTATTAAAATGGCAAATTAGAGGTTAACTTTCATATAAACATAGTTATGTGAAAACAGGTCCATTTGATTATTTTCCTCTGAACATTCTAATGAAGCCATAAGAAATAAATAGATGAAAATTTATTGAAAGGAATAAAGGAATTTTTAGCTGATACCTCAGAGTGAGAATGCTTCACAAAATCACCAAGTATGAAATTTAAATTCTCCTGCTGAGTTAAATATGCCTTGACAGTGTCAATGAACTTGGAAGAAAAATAACAAATTGCTATTATATGCTCAAGTTTCTAAAAATCATGCTGTTAGCTATTGTAAATATTGCAGGATTCAATTGAAAATCATGTTTTATATTTATCCTCATTTTTGAAAAGTATTTACTTCTTTTATTTCTACAAATTTCAGATGAGTTTAGAAAATTTAAAATGACTTAAAATGTTTTTTTTTCAAGCAAATGACATCACAGAACATAGTTTGGCCTTAAATTTCATCTTGCACTTTTAATAATTTTTTATAATATAGAAAACTGTAAACTCTCTTAATCCTAACTTGACCACAATTCATATGTTAATGCTCCCAAAATATTTTCACTTTCTTTTTGTTGAGTATGCACTAATAGACTTCTATGAAAGTGAAAATGGTCTAATTGTGTGTGTTTTTAATCAGCATAAAATTTTTGCATACTCAAGAAACAATAATAGTTGTTCACTATGAAATGCAACAGGTATGAAAATTGTTTTCCTTTATCTCTATCTCACTAGAGAAAATGTGCTTATTTAAACTCTTAAACCTGTGCAAATTATTTCTATTTTTAAGAATGAAGCCATTTTGATAGGCATGATGTTTTTTTTAAAGCAGATCCACAATACATGAATTGATGATAATTATCTATTAACTTTTGCAAGACATAAATAGAATATTGAATTCATGAGTTGTCAAGAATGTACTTTATTAAGAACAAAAATCTTAAGATATGATAATTTTAATGCTTCCATAACTGAATCCTGCTCCCTAAAATAGAATATATGGCATCATAATTCATTGCTCCCTCTCTAATTCTCACTTCAAATCTGTCACTGACTACTTTTAATGCATCTGATAACCTCTCTTAACTCTGGCCAAACCTCTCCATCTTCCTTACCTCTGCTTTAATGTTTATAACTATTACATCCTCTAATATGAACTATTTAAAAATTCTTCTGTCTCGTTTCATTAGAGACATACTTTAGTACTTAATGAAACTTGAAAATGATTTTCAGACATATCTTAAATGAGAACAATTAATTTAATCCATGATCTGTATAATTATTTTTTATGTGAATTATGGGCTTTAAAGGCCTTTTTGATTATTTGCTTCTTTCTATCTAATCAAAAATATTTTCACAGTATCTTTTTAGCTCATCAGTTCTTATCGTAACACTTAGGTTCTTACCACACAAAATGCCACATTATCCTTGGAAAATCCTAGACTTTTCATGAAACCCAAGTTTTCAGTTTTAATTACTTCATTAATAGCCTATATTTTCTAATGACTTGGTTGACAATATTCTACACATTCCTCTCAACTTAATAGGTTATCTACACAAGGAAACCCTACCTAAAACTCCAAGTAATATCTGATTCTTCAAGACTGTATGTTTTTATTGCCTGATTGAACACAAACACCAAAGTGAAATTGATGAATCAGCTTATTAGCCTCCAATATAATGCAAAATCTCTAGATTCACTCATAAACTCCTAAACAGAAATGTTCACCTTAAGTAGACCCTTTTGGTGACCATAAAACAGTAAAACCTTTTGTTGGGTGCTGTGGTATGCAATATACTATCACTTACCTTTCATTCAACCAAGCACAAAGCTCTGTTATAACTGCTTCAAAAATACTAGTTTAAACTTTTTATTTTGAAATATAATAATGACCCTGGTATAGATTTCCAACAACTAGGATGCAAACAGCTCTTCTATATTGATATATGGACAATATTTCCTGCAAAACCTTTAGCAGCTGTACTGTCCTCACAAGAGAACGAATTATCGGGACCCACTTAAAGATATGCAGAATGACTTTAGAATCAGAGGAGTCTTACTTCATTCATGAGAATAAAGTTTCTTAACAGAGGACCACGATAGAAATGTTTTACATCACATCCTTAAGACTGAAGAAACATGTATATAGAGGGAAACAGACAAAAAGTGAAATACCATTCATAAAACTATAGCTCAGAATCTGACAGTGCCAGGAGATGATGTAGTAGATACCATTCTCTTTAGTTTTTAACCTGTTTGTCATACTTGCATCCTCAGTACTGAAGGACTCTCAGTTATTGATAAAGGATTACTTGCTCAGTTTACTTGCTCTGTACCTGGGATTGTAACACAATTAACATATGGAAGTGTATTTGTTTGATCTTTCTCTGTCATGGGAACAGGATATAGCAACATAAACTACTTAGATTAGGATTTCATTTCTGTGATCTTTGGATATCAGCATTGCAATTTGTAGTTGTGTTCTTTACCAGCAACCATATTCACAGCAGCTAATATATAGAAACATATTGTTCAATGAAAAGTTTTTGAGTCAGCTTCTATGTGACCTGACCAAGAAGCTGAAAAAAAATCACTAAAAATATAGCAGAACAGCTGTGCAGATGTCATTCGATGAGTGTTAAGATTCTCCATCTTTCTAAATGTGGCAATTTATTGGGCACTTGTCAGCATAGGAGGACAAAATGGTCAACTCTGCCTTAAAGCAACGCTGCCACACTGCCCAGTTGTCCTGCCATAAGATTATCTTAATGAATGTCTGCCTACTTAAAGACTGTATATGTTTGTATACAATGTATAAAAAGATAGTATATTATATAAAATATAATGTGCCTTTGTTGAGTAATATTTTTAAAAACCAGTTAATAAATTATATTCAAATTGATAACAGTGGACCTGTGAAACAACTCAGTTGGTAAAGAGGCTTGTTTCCTCTGATAACCTGATTTCTTTTTCTGAAACTCACATTAATAATACTGAATGTGATGGCACATGTTTGATCCCATGACTCCAAGGTGATTTGGAGGCACGGGAAGGAGAATTGCTTTTCAGCTCTTCCACTAGTTCCTCTTAAGTATACAGTGTGGCAGAAATAAGAGAAAGCCTATTTCAACAAAGTAGAAGGCAACTCCACAAAGTTGTCCTCTGATCTCCAAACACTACAGGTACGTCTGCACATAGAAATATGCTAATGCAAATGCTAATGATGATGATGCATAATCTTTTAAAAAGAAGTTAATATTGTTAATATTTATTTTACTGAAAAAAGTTTATATAATTTAAATTCCATTTTATTACTTTTTATTAGTATATGTGCACAATGTATGTATGTGTAGACAGATATGCACATAGGCAACATGTAATGGCCATAGAACAAAGTTTGACAGTTGCTCTTGCTTTCTACATGTTCGTAGGTTCCAGGGAATGAAATGAGAAGGTAAGAAATGCTTTGAAGGGCTTTTACTACTAATCCATCTCTCAGCCCTCTAAATGAATTTTCTATGTAAAGATGTACAAGTTAATTGTAGATCCAAAATGTAAAGTCAAACCAGATCCTTCTCAATTACCCTTTATCATTGTAAATTCAAACTATATTCTTTTTATTTTCCAAATCTGTCAAAATCAGGATTTCACAATTCCTGTTTAGAGATAATAACAATAGCATGACAAAATAAATCCCAACTTACTTCACACTATAAACTGACTTCTTAACAGAGAGGTTCCCCAAACTTTACAATAATTTTTTCATCACAAATGCAAAAATATATTACACATAGGGAGAGAAAACCAACATTAGGCCAGGAAAGAATATTCTTCAGGGGGAAATTTTTTTAATTGTTTTACATTATTTTCTTGCTCAGTTTGAAAACTACATTTTCAATCCTGGAATAAATCATTCTTATAAGACATTTTAAAAAATTATTTATTTATTCATTTTCAAAACCCCATCACAGCCTCCTCCTTCCTTTCATCCCAGTCCTACCCTCCCACCCTCTGCCCCAATTCCCACCTCATCTTCTTCTCCCACCAACCCTCCCCAGTACTTCATGTAGCTTCAGAACTAACTGCATCCTCTTTCACTGATGCCAGTCAATGTAGTTCAGCTAGGGAAAGTTATCTAGGCAACAGAGTAGGTGACAGGAATAGCCCTCGCTCCAATTGCTAGAGGACTCACATAAAGACTAGGCTGTCTTTCAGCTCCATGAGTATAGGGAGCCTAGGTTCAGTTCGTGAATGCACTTTGGTTGATTGTTCAATCTATGTGAGCACACATTGGCCTGGGTTAGTTGCCTCTGTTGGTCTTGTTGTATAGTTCTTGTTCCCTTCCAGTGCATCTGTCTTGCCCAACTTTTTCACAAGACTATCAGCCCTCTGTCCAATTTTTGGCTGTGGGTCTCAGCATCTGTTTAAATCATTTGCTGGGTAGACCCTCTCAGAGGACAGCCATGTTATGCTCTTGTCTGCAAGAGTAGCAGGACATCATTAACAGTATTAGGGATTTACTCTCTCCCATAGGTTGGGTCTCAAGTTGGGCACATCTTGTAGGCAGGGAAGATTTTGAGTAAAGAATTTTGTGGGGTGGTTTGGTGTCCTCTTCGCTCCATTGGCCATCCTGCTTGGCTATAAGACATAACCACATCAGTCTCCATATCTCCCATGGTTAGGATTCTCAGCAAGTGTTACCCATATGTCCTCACAGGAACCTACTCTGTCACAGGTTTCCAGTTTGTGTCAAATATCCAACCCCCATAAGTTTCCCTTCTTTCTCTCAGCCCTACCACTTGCATACCCTGCTTTACCCCCACCTGATTCCCATGTTCATTCCCAATCCCAACCCCTCTCCCACCTAGTTCCCTCTCTTCATCAATTTCTGATGTCAATATTTTCCCCTTCTGGGTGATGTTCAAGCATTGTCCCTTGGTTCCTACTTGTTACTGAGCTTCTTTGGGTTTTGTGGATTTGTAGGATGATTATCCTGTATTGTATGGCTAATATCCACTTATGAGTGAGTACATACCATCTGTGTTTCTCTGGGTCTGGGTTACCTCACTCAGGATAATCTTTTCTAGTTCTTTTCATGTGCCTGCAAATAATATGATTTCTTGTTTTTAATAGTTGAGTAGTATTCCATTGGTAAATGTACCAAATATTCTTTATCCAATTTTGGGCAGACGGTCATCTCGGTTGAATTTACAGTTCTGGCTATTACAAATAAAGCTGTTACAAACATAGTTGAATGTATGTCCTTGTGGTAAGATGGAGCACCTTTAGGGTATATCCGCAGGATTGGGATAGTTGAGTCTTGAGGCAAAACTATTTTCAATTTTCTACAAAACCACCAGATTGAATTTAAAAGAGGATGTACAAGTTTGCATTCCCACCAGCAATGGAGGAGCATTCCCTTTGCTCCATAGCCTCACCAGCATGTGCTTTCACTTGAGTATTTGATCTTAGCCATTCTGACAGGTGTGAGATGGAATACCACAGTAGTTTTGATTTGTATTTCCCTGATGAGTAAAGATATTGAGCACTTATTTAAGTGATTTTCACCTGAGAAGCACTCAACGTTCATGTGTTGAAAATTCTCAGGTTAGCTCTGCACTCCATTTTTTTAAAAATTTGGTTTATTGGGTTATTTGATTTGCTTGTATTTAATTTCTTGAGTTCTTTAAATATTTTAGAATTTAGCCTCCTATCAGATGTGAGTTAGGTTAAGATCTTTGTCCAATGTAGGCTGCTGGTTTGTCCGATTGACAGTGTCCTTTGAGCTACAGAAGCTTTTCAGTTTCATAAGGTCCCATTTATTAATTGTTGACCTTAGAACCTGAGCTATTGGTGTTATGTTCAGGAAGTTTTCTCCTGTGTTCAAGGCTACTCCTCACTTTCCCTTCTGAAGGTGTACTTTTAAACTATTTATTTTAATATCTCTATATACCTTCCAACCCATCAACCTGAGGTACTAGAGAAAGGATGTTATTAGAGAGAGAGTGTAGACCTGTTTAGTTATAGGTCCTTGGGGCAATTTATGAGCAATCCACACACATCAACATATAATCAGCAATGGGAAAATAGTAATCAGCAGCAATGAGAACACAGCTAACCAGAAGCACCAGCAAGGATAGCCAAAGAAGCAGCCACTCATGGCCCCAAGCAGGGCCCTACCTGGGCTCATCCCAACCTGGGCCTCTATCTTCAGCAAGTCTTGACAGCAGCAAATTTTGGCAAAGCATTGTCTGGAGTCATTCAAATCAAAGCAGTAATGAGAAATGATGCCAAGCAAAAAGCCCCTCTGATTTTCCAGTGCCTCCATTTTTACCTCCTCCAAATCTGCACAAGGATGCTTTTCAATGGACCAACTTCACATCCTCCACATGAGGTACTTCCTGTTGATCACAATCATGTGCTCTCAAAGAAGTCCATCCATCAAAGGATGTTTTCCAACAAAAGATGCTTTCCAGCAAAAAGTTTGTTACCCACACATAACAGTTTCTGGCTGGCAAAACATCACATGCTCTTCCATCAGGATGGTTTACATGTTTTACTGAAGAGTCTGTTTTTCAGTGGTAGACAAAGCACCCCCACAACCTATACTTGAGACCAAAACAAAAACGCATTCATTCTACACAAACCTGTTTCTAAAGAAATCATAATTTCTATCACACTCTTCTACTAGATTTAGTGTATCCAGTTTTATGTTGAGTTATTAGATCCACTTGGACTTTAGTTTTGTGCAAGGTGATAAATATAGGTCTATTTGGGTTCTTCTATATATATTCATCCACTTATACCACACCATTTATTGAAGATGTCATTTTTTCTGTGTATGCTTCTGGCTTCTTTGTCAAAAATCAAGTGTTCATACATGTGTGGGTTTGTTTCTGGGTCTTCAATTTGATTCTATTGATCAACCTGTCTGTTTTTATGCCAGAATCATGCAGTCATTATTACTATTGCCTTGTAGTACAACTTGAAATCAGGGATGATGATACCTCCAGAAGTTCTTTTGTTGTACAAGAAATCTTCGTTATCCTGCGTGTTTTTATTTTTCCATTTGAAGTTGAGAAATGTTCTTTCAAGGTCTGTAAAGAATTGTGTTGATACTTTTACTGGAATTACATTCAAACTGTAGATTGCTTTTGAAAAGATGACCAATTTTACTATGTTCATCCTACTTGTCCATGAGCATGGGAGATGTTTCCACCTTCTTATATCTTTTTAAATTTCTTTCTTTAGAGACATGAAGTTTTTGTTATATAAATTTTTCATTTGATTGGTTAAAGTTACACCAATATAATTTATATTATTAGTGTCTATTGTGAAATGTGTTACTTCCCTAACTTCTTTCTCAAACTGTTTATCATTTGTGAAAGGAAGGCTACTGATTTTTTTGAGTTAAGTTTGTATGTAGCAAATTTGCTGAAAGCATTTATCAGTTGTAGGAGTTCATTGGTGGAATTTAGGGGGCTAATTATATATACTATCATATCATCTGTGAATAGAGATATTTGGACTTCTTTCTTTCCAATTTACATCCTTCTTGGTCTCCTTTAGTTGTCTTATTGCCCTAGCTAGAACTTCAAGTAAGCAGAAAGTGAGCAACCTTGCCTTGTCCCTTATTTTAGTAGAAATGTTTGAAGTTTCCTTTTAATTTAATGTGGGCTACTGGTTTGTTGTACATTGCATTTATTATGTTTATGTATGGATCTCATATTCCCAATCTCTCCAAGACTTTTAGCATGAGGGGGTGTAGGATTTTGTTAAAAGCTTTCTCAGCATCTAATGAGGTGATCGTGTGATTTTTTTCTTTTGGTTTGTTTACATGGTAAATTACATTGATAGATTTTCCTATGTTGAACCATACCTGCACCCCTGTGATGAAGCCTACTTGATCATGGTTGATGATGTTTTATATATAGTCTTGGATTCAGTTTGTGCCTATTTTATTGAATATTTTTGCATCAATGTTCATGAGGGAAATTGGTCAAAATTCTCTCTCCCTTGGTTGAGTCTTTGTGTGGTTTAGGAATCAAGGTGAATATAGTTTCATAAAATGAGATTAGTAATGTTCCTTCTGTTTATATTTTGTGGAATAGTTTGAGGAGTAGTGGTGTTAGCTCTTCTTTGAAAGTCTGGTAGAATTCTGCACTAAAGTCATATGCTCCTGAGCTTTCTTTGGTTGGGAGACTTCTGATGACTACTTCTATTTCATTAGGGATTATAGGATCATTTAGATTGTTAACTTTATTTTGCTTTTACTTTGGTAAGTGGTATCAATCAAGGAAATGTACATTTCATTTAAATTTCCAGTTTTATTGAGTATAGGCATTTGAAGTAAGAACGAATGATTCCTTAGATTTCCTCTATGTCTGTTGTTATGTCTCCCTTTTCATTTCTGATTTTGTTAATTTTAATATTCTCTATCTGCCTTTTAGCTTCTTTGGCTAAAGGTTTGGCTATCTTGTTGATTTTCACAAAGAATCAAGTTTTAGTTCCATTGATTTTTGTAGCGTTCTCTTGGTTTCTAAGTTATTAATTTCAGACCTGAGTTTGATTATTTATTGCTATCTACTCTTTAGTGTGTTTGCTTCTTTTTTCTTCTAGGTTTTTCAGATGTGCTGTTAAGTTGTTAGTATGAGATCTCTCCAACTTTTTCATGATGGCACTTAATGCTATGCAATTTTTTCTTAGCACTATTTTCATTGTGTTGCATGAATTTGGATATGATGTGCCTTCATTTTTATTCGCTTCTAGAAAATCTTTAATTTTTCTCTTTATTTCTCCACTAACCCAGAGGTCATTGAGTACAGATTTATTCTGTTTCCATGAGTTTGTAGACTTTCTGATGTTTCCTAGGTGGTCTGATATTATACAAGAGGTTATTTCAATTTTCTAGTATCTGTTGAGGCTTTCTTTGTGACCAACTATATGGTCAGTTTTGGAGAAGGTTCTGTGAGGTGCTGAGAGGAGATTTATTCTTTTCTGTTTGAGTGTAATGTTCTGTTGATGATGTCTCTAAGGTCCATTTAATTCATAATGTCAATTAGTTTGATTGTTTCTTTGTTTAGTTTCTGTCTCATTGACCTAGCCATTGATAAGAGTGGAGTGTTAAAGTCTCCCACTATTAATGTGTGGGGTTTGATGTGTTATTTAATTTTTAGTAATGTTTCTTTTACGAATGTAGGTGCCCTTCCATTGGGACATGAATGTTCAGAATTGAGATGTCAGGTATTAGGATATCCATGGCGTGGTGTAATAGATTAGCTGGGTTCTTGTGGTGCTACATGGCCCTAGATTTTTTGATTGTGTTCCTAAGCTGTCCTTTAGCCATCTGGTTGTTGCTGGTGTTGGTAGGCCTAGTGGTCCCTGATTGTAGTTGTCATCTGGAGTTGTAGGTACAGTTGGTAGGTCTGGATGGCAGCAGGTCTCTGATTTTCCTGAGTAGAAGCAGGTCTCTGGGAATAAAGGGAGAACTGGTATTCCCTGATGTTTTCTAGCCTCTGATGGGGTCTGATTTCTGTTGGCTTCTGATTGCAGATAGAGCGCGTAGAACACGATGAGTGACAGGCTCTGGTGGTCCCTAATGGATGCCTGGCTCTGATGGTCCTTTATCATTGCCTAGATCTGATGATCCCTGGTGGTTGTCTGGCTCCAGGGTTACAGGTTAAGTTGGCACTCAAGACATGGGGCAGGGAAGAGCGAGGGGCAGGGATTACTGCTGCTGGATTGGCTCTGTTTGACGTGGCAGGGAAGGGATTGGGAGAAGGGCCTCACCTGTTGATCACTGATGGTCACCTGGGTCTGGTATTTCAGGTAGAAATGACCCCCAAGTGATGAGAAGCTGAGGACAAGGGGGAAACTGTAATGATATAAGGTTTGTTCACATGATCATGCAGGGAAGGGGTTGGAGGAGGAGCCTCCCCTGATGGTTCCAGATGGATGCCTGACTCTGGTTACAGGTAGAGGTGGCACCTAGGATATGGGCCTCAGAGGGGAAGGGGCAGATCATACCTCTGCAGAGTTTTCCCGAGTAGGCAAGGGATTTGGAGGGGGACCTCATCTGGTGGTTTTTGATGGCTGCCTGTGTCTGGAGTTTCAGGTAGAGATGGTACCCTGGAGATTGGGAGTGGAGGGCAAGGGGAGATTCCACTCTATTATAAGACTTTTAAAATAAGTAATTAATATTTGAGAATTAAATGGTTTATGCTATATTGTTAAATTTGATAAGTTATTTGTATAAAAATTAAAACTTGCCAAAGAAAATTTCATTCTTTCTCATTTTATTGACTATATTCCCTCACTTGTCTCAAGTGTGTATTTATCCATTTAAGAAATAATCAGGAAGATTACCACTCCCTGGACATAGATAGGTTTTAAGTATTAATAAAAAACTATCAAAATTCTGTTAGTCTGCTCGTTCTGTACTTAAATTAAATATTTCTAAACACTTGTTGCGGTGTTCATTTTAATTTAAATAAACAAAGATATTGAGTGTGAAACAACTAAACAATTAGCAGCACATAGACTTTGTTAGTGACCAAGCTAACTTGAGCTAAAGGACTAATAGACTAGCATTGTTGAGAATTCTTACATCAGCATGAACCACCTGGAACACTCAGGAAGTATTTGAGACATATACACAAAGGATGCTGCAGAGTGCCCTGGCACAGAATCACACAGGACTGGCCAGGACATTTTCCATCAGACTTTGCAATCACTGGCCATGATGAGTCATTTCTTCCTCAGTAGGAAGAATAATATTTCCCTTGGTATAGGCTGTGGTGCTGCAGAGCAAGGGAAGATTTGCTCCAAAACAAACACAAACTTTAATAACTATATTTGATTCTAAAAAGGAAAGGCTATAACTGGCCCAATCAAGTGTCTGTGATTGAGACTCATGATTGAGTTGCTCCAAATATCCTTACTGACATTATATAAGCATGTTGTTTGCCTCAGTCCTGAGGTGAGGGACTTGATGGCAACATCTCATTTAGGTCCAAGAGTTCCAATGTTTCTCATATTCTTCATATTTCCTAGTTGTGGGACTCTGCATATGTTTACAACTACTTTAGGAGGAAGCTTCTCTGATAATTATTGAACAAAGCACTGATCTATGAGTATAGCAGACATCCATTAGGAGTAATTTTCAGTCTATGTACCTTTAGTAAAACGGTGTTTTGAGTTTTCTAGACCCTGGACTAGTTTCAGATTCTTGGTCACTAAAGCAGTGCTGAGTGTGGATTCTATTACATGGAGAAACTTTAAATCAAATTAAACATTTGTTAGTTACTACCACAAGTTTTGTGCCACTATAGCACTGGAATATCTTTCAGGCAGGATGTCATGGTAGATCTCAGGTTTTGTAGCTGGAGTAGTGTCTACCTTTCACCTCTCGTAGCATGCAGAGTATCTTCTCATACCCTGAAAACTAGTCAAGAGTGAAACCTCTAGACAGACATCAGATCAAATTCCTCTGTGTTCAATGAGTTGTATAGGTCTCATTGTCAACAACAAGGCCTTACTACGTGTTTGTGGAGAACAACCTAGAGCTTTGGCAACAGTCTGGGTTGTCTGCTGGTTCATATGGAATCACTTTGATTAACAATTCAATTAGAAATAACCCAATCCTGATACTGGAATCTTATTCTGGTGACAAGAAACACTCATCTGTACTCTTGTATTTATCCATTTTTTGGTCATTTCTTTCCATCATCTTCATATATGTATATATTTTAGAAAATATCTACTGTTTACTATAATATATATTTATATTAAGATATATATTATATATTTAAAATATTTAAAGTTAATATATACCTTTATAGTTAAAACATATAGAGAATATATAATCTGAATATATATATATTTATATTTATGTAATATAATATTTCCTAAATTATATTCTATAAAATATATTTCTCAAATTTTCCACAATTTTAGCTGTTTCTTGCCATATTCCCTCCTGCACTTTATTTTCCATACACCTCCTTTATTAACCCTCCCATTCCAGTACCTCCACTACATCTATCCATAAATATCTATTCTACTTCCTTTTGATAGAAAAATGTATTTATCCTTCCTGGTCTCTTACTCTGTACCTAACCTCTGTGTTTCTATGGATGTAGTTTTCTTATCATTGACTTAACAGCTAATACAACATATAAGTGAATGCACACCATATTTGTGTTCCTGAATCTATTTTATCTTACTCTGGATGATTTTTTTCTAATTCTATCCTATCTGTTTACCTGAGAATTTCATTATCTCATTTTTCAGATGGTTGAGTAATAGTCCATTATATAAATGCACCACATTTTCTTTAACAATTCATCTCTTGAGTGACATTATTTTTTTCCTATTTCTGGCTATAATGAATAAAGCAGTAATGAACATGGATGAATAAGTGTCTTTGTGGATGAAATCATGTGGATTGAATCATGTGATAATATTTAACTCATATAACTATTTCAAAATGACCCTGGACCTTCTTTATATTCATTCATTAATCATTTTCAGCTTTGAATTTAAACAGTATAATTCACATTTAAAATTTTTCCTTTAATTTATTTGTTTATAAATTTTACATCCCAATCACAAAGCCCTCCCTCCTTTCCTTCCAGTCATACTCCCCAAATTTCTGTCCCCATCTACCTGTCAACTTCTTCTCAGAGAAGGTTTAACCCTCACCATTTATTTGGAGGATTCTCAGTTATTTGAGAATTTTAGCTGTTTCTTGCCATATTCCATCCTGCACTTTATTTTCCATACACCTCTTTTATTAACCCTCCCATTCCAGTATCTCCACTAAATCCATCCTTTGGATTCCCTTTTTGAGAATTTTTGGTTTATTTCTATACCCCAATATTAAATTAGATTATTTGTTTTCTTCATATTCAGTCTATAAAAATTATATATATATATATATATATATATACACATGGATATAGTTATTGATATATGGATAGATAGATAGATACAGATATTAACCCTCTATCAGATGTGTTGGTAAAAATCTTTCCCCATTCCATAGGCTTCTGCTTGGTCTGAATTATGGTGTTCTTTCCAAGCAAAATGTTTTAAGTGTCTTGAGATCTCATATATTAATGGTTAATCATGGTGTCTATCCTAATGGTGCTCTGTTCAGAAAGTATTTTCTAGTCCTAGTGAGTTCAAGGATTTTTTTCCATCTTCTCTTCTATCAGATTCAGTGTATTGGCTTTATATTCAGGTCTTTCAACCATTTGGAGTTGAATTTTATACAGGATGATAATTATAGATCTTTTTGCATTTCTCAACATGTAACCATCTTGTTTGATCACCATGTTTTCGTGAAGATACTGTCGTTTTGCAGTGCGTATTTCTGGCTTCTTTATGAAAATTCGGGTGTCAAAAGGTGTGTAGATTTATAGCTCAACTAAGTGTTCTATATTTTAATGCTCATTTATTACTTAAAGTAACATCTCCATCACAGTCCTCTCCCTCCACCCCTCCCGGTCCCACCCCAAACCTCCTATTTTAAAGTAATCTTTAAGTCCAAGTTTTTCTTTTCATATATTTCTGACTGTGCACTCAAGATTGTATATTAAGATAAACATTTATGTATTTTAAGATTAACATTTATATTAATGGATTTACTTATGTATATGTGTAAAACAGGAAATTTTAATAATGTATTTATGCTATGTATATAGTAAAGAGGAAGTATATGTATATAAGAAAATGTTTTGTGTTTTAAATAGCATCTTATACTTTGTAATGGAATCATAATATTATGATATTCTATTAATAATAATCCAAATTTTACATCTTATAATTATTATTGTACTTATATATTTTATTATCATTTCATTTTTAATATTTTACATCAACTCAGAAAACACTATAGTTTGATTAACCTTATGGAATAGAATGTAAACTCTAGTGTTGATAAAAATAGTATGTTTGCGATATTTGAAAGAACTCATCACCACTTAAAAGTTTATGATTACAGAAAACGAGATCTTGTGAGGTATAGAAAGTGCTTATGTTATAAGTTATTCTTAAGTGAAAAGTGTAAATAAAGTAAAAATTTTCAGAAATTTATTAAGAAGCTCAGTCTACATTGGCTAATTATGAATGTTCAAAACAATTCCGTTCTGTTCAAGTCCCCAAACATCTATTGAGATTTAATGTAACAATTCCTACGATACTGGAGCAATGATGTTATATATGTTTTCGCTTACTTAGAATGGATGTGGAGAACAGGATGGCTGTAGGTGAAGAACACCCCTTATATCAATAATAGATGTCTTGGGACTCTGCTATTCTGTATAAGGCACATAGCAGAACATATGATACTGGAAAGGGATAACAGATGGTAAATACTATGGACAAATTGGCATTTATTTGTAGTCATACTTGCAACAATTACTGTGTAGCTAGTACCTCCAAATTTACTTTATAGACTTGATATCCACATTGATCAAATACCTGATGATAAGGAGCAGACAATGGAGAATATGTTAAGACACATAAACAAACATATGTAAAACAACCAATTATAGTATTTGATACTTTCCCTGGTGAAAGCATAAACAGTAAAAAATAACTCCTGAGCCATAAAAAATAAATAGTTATATATCTGTCACTCATATCTGAAGATTGACAAGTATGTAAAATTACTTGGTCTGCTAGTCATGGTTAATTAAACATTCTACCCTACTCCAGTTTACCCAACAAATCCAGTCATAAAATTCAGTTCTCTCATGATGGAAATCTATACTTAGAAACAACTTCATTGATTTATTCCTTTCAACTCTCTCCTGTTGCAGAATATTTGATCACATTTTGAACCCCAAGATTACAAAGGGTAAAAATTTGTTTCTAATTGGGATAGCTTAGCCTTTAATCCTAGATCTTTCTGCTTACTATAAATAAGTACTTCTGTTGTGGGTCTGTCCTAGTACACACCTTTAATCCAAGAACTTTCTGCTTATTTTAAACAGGTGTTTATATTGTGGTTCAGCCCTAGCACACATCATTAACCCAAGAACTTTCAGTAGATATGATTAAATACAATTAACCATAGGTCAAGGGGTAGAGCATGAAAATAAATAACAGGGATTAAACAGAAAGAAGGGGCATGCAAACACTCAGAAAAATAGACCAGAAGAAACCACAGAAGCCACTGACTCTGGGAAGCAGAATCATCACCAGGAGAGGGACCGGGGATACAAGCCCAGTGAGCAGCTCGAAACCCCAGACAGGGTTACTCACCAGCCTCCTGGGCTCCCAGATTCCATGCAGGCATTCTGACACCAAGGAGAAGATCAGCAGAGCTGCTAGAACAGATATATTCTCAGCATAAACATTATGGCCACCCACCACAGCACGTTCTGAGCTGCAGGACTACAGCAGGACCACAGCAGAGTGGTGGTCTGGCTAACACAAGCATATTTAGGTTTCCTGAGATGGGTGTTGTACATACAGGCCCCTCTGTTGGATTTGTAGTCACTAAGAAGCAGCTAGACAGAGCAATAGACACACTTCCTCCAACAGATTATGCTGCCAGCACCAGTGCCATGCCCTAACTTGGATGACAGCAGCCCCAATTGCCAGTATCTATAGGACAGCTCCAGCACAGACAAAGGAGCTGTGAGATCAGAGCAGGCAGAAAAGCAGGCGGGTGGACAGATGGGAAGGATTCTTGGATCTCCACCAGTTCTAAGCCCTGGATGGGTTGTGAGGTTAATATAGGACTCCTTTGCTAGTGCTGGTTCCTCCGGCAGGAAACAAGATCTTCAGCATATATAGTTCCACCCCTGGAGCAGTGAGGTCTTGGTCTGGGTGGACTTCTGAGTAACTCAGACTAAAGGGATTAGTGCTTAGGGCCAAAAGGCACAGAGGTGCCTTAGGACCCATCTAGACAGGCACAAGCCCATCTGGGCTTGCCAAGCAGGGACAACAAAGAACACGGTACAAGAAATATAGACAATGAAGGATTGGAGTCACCAAACATGAACACTGAGTGCCTCCCACCAGGAAACTACACTCCCTTCCTCTTGGATCCTTTCAGGTCTCTAGCTGGCAGACTCAACCCCCAAACTTAGGACCTCCAGAGTCCACAGTATCTGTGCTCAGACAAAGGAGCATAACAGCAGAGCCCCTGCACACTGAATAGCCAGGCTACAACACAGAGAGCTCAGACTTGGGAGCAGTGAAACAATTTCCAGCCATTCTTCATTGCCTAGGAGATGTGGGCTGTACCTGATCACAGTGCTTCTGACTATTAGATGCACATTGATCCTGAGAATCCCCTGAGAGCAGCTTGGGAGAACCACGAACATAAGCTCCTGGGGAGCTACAGCCCCAGCCATCAGTCTGTGGCCTGCCAACCTGTACCATCATCTATATGAAGACCAGTTGGATCTCAGGAACCTACAGGAACACATCCATCCACAACCGCTGACCTGAGTCCACAATTGGAACAAAATAGGAAGGGGTGAGCTCTGGGAGACACTCTGAGAACAAATCACCACACAAGTCCCCATACAGGCTGTAGAAAGCTACAGATCACCAACCTATATGACTTCTACACCAAAGCTCCCTTCTTGGCACCAAGCCCAGAAGGCACCAGGAACAAACAGCTAAGAACAACCAAATTGCTAAAAGACAGGGAAAGAATAGATCCAAAAAAAGTCAGGGATATATGACTCCGACAAAATGCAGCTATCCAAGTACAGCAAGCCCAGACCAGTCCACCACAGCTGAAACACATGGAAATGATGACAAATCTATATTCTGGAAAGTGATAGAGTCCTTTCAAGAAGAATTTAAATCTCTGAAGGAATTAAAAGATTCCACAATTTTATAAACAAAAGCAATGGAGAATACCATTAGAGATCTCCAAGTCAAAGTGGTTCAACTTGAACAGGAAAGAGACAAGGCATCTAGCAAATTGAAGCAGGAAACCAATAAAATGAATAAAATGTTTCAACTCTTGGAATTGGAAGTAGAAGCAATAAAGAAAACACAAACAGAGATAAGAGTGGAAGTGGAGAATCAATGGAAGAGAACAGGAACTATAGAAATGAGTATCAAAAATAGGATACAGGACACAGAAGGCAGGATCTTGGGCCTGGAATAATTGATGGAAGAAATCAGTACAACAATCAAAGAAAATGAGAAAGCTAAACAAGTTTTCACCCATAACATCCAAGAAATCAAGGACTCAATGAAAAGACTGAACCTAAGAATTACAGGCATAGAGAAAGAAAAAGACTCCTGATTCCAAGGTCCAGGAAACATCTTCAATAAAATCATAGAAGAAAACTTCCCACACCTAAAGAGAGAGATGCCAATAAAATTCCGAGAGGCATACAAAACACCAAACAGGTTAGATCAGAAAAGAAACTCCTCTCGCCACATAATAATTGAAACTCCAGATATACAGAAAAAAGAAAGAATATTAAATGCTGTAAGAGAAAAAGGTCAAGTAACATCTAATGTCAGACCCATCAGATTACATATGACTTCTCCTCAGAAACTTTAAAAGCCAAAAGGGCCTAGGCAGATGTCCTACAAGCCCTGAGAAAACATAGGTGCCCAGCCAGAATACTATACCCAGAAAAACTCCCTATCAACATAGATGAAGAAAACAAGATATTCCATGACAAAACCAAATTAAAAAAAATATTTACCCACAAATCCATCTCTACAGAAGATCCTAGATGGAAAATTCCAACCCAGAGAAGATAACTACACCCAAGAAAACAGAGGAAACAAAAAACTCCACTTCAGCTAAACCAAAAGGACACAGAAACACCAACTACACCAAAATAATAGGAAATAACTTTTGGTCATTAATATTCATCAACATCAATGGACTCAACTCCCCCAAAAAAAGACACAAGCTAACAGACTGGATATATAAACAAGACCCATAATTTTGCTGCATACAAGAAATAAATCTCACTAACAAAGATAGATGCTACCTCAGAGTACAGGGCTGGGAAAAGGTTTTCCAAGCAAATGGGACCCAGGAAGAAGCTGGAGTAGCCATCTTAATATCAAATAAAATAGGATTCCAACGGAAGTTAATGAAAAAAGAAAGAGAAGTGCATTACATATTTGCTAAAGGAAATATTCATCAAGAGGACATCTCAATATTGAATATACCTATGCTCCAAATACAGGGGCACGTATATTTTAAAAGAAACTCTTCTAAAGCCTAAATCACACATCAATCACACACATTAGTTGTGGGAGATTTCCACACCCCACTCACAACTATGGACAGAAACCAAACAGAGAAATAATGAGTCTAACAGAGCTCATGAACCAAGTGTATCTAACAGATATCTACAGAATGTTGTACCCAAACACAAAAGAATACACCTTCTTTTCAGCACCACACAGAATCTTCTCCAAAATTGACCATATAGTCAGACACAAAGATGGCCTCAACAGATACAAGAAAATAGAAATAACCCCTTGTATCTTGTCAGACCACCATGGAATAAAGCTGGACTTCAACAACAACAGAAACAACAGAAAGCCTACACACACATGGAAATTGAACAACTCTTTACTGAATGACTACTGGGTCAGGGAAGAAATAAAAAAGGAAATCAAAGTCTTCTTAAAATCCAACAAAAATGAAGGCACAACATATCCAAACCTATGGGACTCAATGAAAACTGTGCTACAAGGAAAGTTCATAGCACTAAGTGCCTTCAAAAACAAAATTGTGACAGCTCATATTAGCGAATTAACAGCTAGACTGTTTGACTGAGAAAAAAAAAATAGCAAACACTTCCAAGAGGCACAGAAGGCAGGAAATCATCAAATTTAAGGCTAAAATCAACAACTTAGAAACAAAAGAAAGATACAAAGAATCAATGAAACCAAGAGTTGGTTCTTTGAGAAAATCAACAAAATAGACAGACCCTTAGCCAAATTAACTAAAAGGCAGAGGGAAAAAACCCAAATCAACAAAATAGAAATGAAAACGGAGAAATGATAACAGACATTGAAATCCAGAGAATATTAACATCCTACTTTAAACATTTATACTCCACCAAATTTGAAAACTTAATTGAAATGGAAAATTTTCTTGATAGATTTCACCTACCAAAGCTAAATCAAGGTCAGGTTAACACATTAAACAGACCTGTAACGTCTAAGGAAATAGAAACAGTCATTACAAATATTCCAACCAAAAAAAGCCCAGGACCAGATGGTTTCAGCACAGAATTCTACCAGACCTTCAAAGAAGAGGTAATACCAATACTCTTCAAACTATTCCACAATATAGTATCAGAAGGAACACTGTCAAATTCATTCTATGAGGGCGCAGTCACCCTGATTTCTAAACCACACAAAGACCCAACATAGAAAGAGAACTTCAGACCAATCTCCCTCATGAACATAGATGCAAAAATGCTTAATAAAATACTGGCAAACCGAATCCAAGAACACATCAAAGGTATCATACACCATGATCAAATAGGCTTCATCCCAGGAATGCAGGGAGGGTTCAACATATGAAAATCTATCAACATAATTCATCATATAAACAAGTTGAAAGAAAAAAAAACACATGATCATCTCGCTAGATGCTGAAAAAGCATTTGACAAAATCTAACACTCCTTCATGCTAAAAGTTCTGGAGAGAACGGGCAGACATGGACCATACCTAGAAATAACAAATGCGATATATAGCAAGCCAGTAGCCAACCTCAAATTAAATGGAGAGAAACTTGAAACATTTCTTCTAAACTCAGGGACAAGAAAAGAATGTCCACTTTTACCATATCTCTTCAACATAGTACTTGAAGTTCTTGCTAGAGCAATAAGACAGATAAAGCAGATCAAGGGGATACAAATTGGAAAGGAAGCACTCAAATTATCCCTATTTGCAGACGATATGATAGTGTACATAAGCGATCCCAAAAAATCCATCAGAGAATTTTTACAGCTGATGAACACTTTCAGCAAGGTGCCTGGATACACAATTCATGTAAAAAAATCAGAAGCCATTCTTTATACAACAAATAAATGGGCTGAAAAAGAAATTAGCCAAACAACACCCTTCACAGTGGCCTTGGGGTAACTCTAACCAAGCAAATGAAAGACCTGTAAGACAAGAACTTCAAGTCCTTGAAGAAAGAAATTAAGAGGCTATCAGAAGATGGAAATATCTCCCATGCTCATGGATAGGTAGGATCAACATAATAAAAATGGTCATCTTACCAAAAGCAATATACAGATTCAATGCAATTCCTATCAAAATACCAACACAATTCTTTATAGACCAGGAAAAAAAGCAATTCTCAACTTCATATGGAATAACAAAAAACCCAGTATAGCTAATCAAACTGAACAATAAAAAAAAATCTGGAGATATCATCATCCCAGATTTCAAGCAGCACTACAGAGCAATAATAATAATAAAAAGGCATGGTACTGGTATAGAAACAGACCAGTGGATCAATGGAATCAAATTGAAGATCAAGAAATGAACCCACACACCTATGATCACTTAATTTTTGACAAAGAAGCCAAAACTGTACAATGGAAAAAGGACAGCATCTTCAACAAATGGTGCTGGTCCAACTGGATGTCCACATGTAAAAGAATGAAATTAGACCCATAATTATCACCTTGTACAAAACTTAAGTCCCAGTGGATCAAAGACCTTATCATAAGGCTGGAAACACTAAATCTACTAGAAGAGAAAGTGGGAAAAGCCTCGAACTCATTGGCACAGGTTATGTCTTCATGAACAGAACACCATCACCTCAGGTTCTAAGACCAACATTAAATAAATGGGACCTCATGAAACTGAAAAGCTTCTGTAAAGCAAAAGATACTGTCATTTGAGTAAAACAGCAGCTTACATATTCGGAAAAAAATCTTCACCAACCCCACATCTGACAGAGGGCTAATATTCAAAATTTACAAAGAACTCAAGATATTATATGCCAAGAAACCAAATAATCCAATCAAAAAACGGGGAACAGAGCTTAGCAGATAATTCATAAAGGAGGAATCCCTAATGGCTGAGAGACACCTGAAGAAATGCTCATTATCCTTAGTCATCAGAGAAATGCATCTCAATATGACTATGAGATTACATCTCCCACCTGTCAGAATGGTTAAGATCAAAAGCTCAAATGACAGCACATGCTGACAAAGGTGTGGAGAAATGGGAACTCTCCTCCATTGCTGTTGGGAGTACAGGGTTGTACAACCACTGTGGAGGTCAATCTGGCAATATCTTATAAAACTTGGAATGGCTCTCTCTCAGGACCCAGCCATATCTGGGTGCATTTCAAAATGATTCCTCACCAAATCACAAGGAAGTTTCCTCATCTATGTTCATAGCAGCCTTGTTTGTAATAGCTAGAAGCTGGAAACAACCCAGATGTCCCTCAACTGAAGAATGGATTAAAAACAAACTGTGTTACATCTACCCAAAGGAATACTACTCATCTATCAGAAACATGAAATCATGCAATTTTCAGCCAAATGGATGGAACTAGAGAAGCTCATCCTGAGTGAGCTAACCCAGACTCAGAAGGATGAACATGGCATCTATTCATTTATAGTCAGATTTTAGCCATATAGTACAGGATAACTATATTACAACCAATGCACAAAAGGGAACATGAACATAGACTTTTTTCTGTCAATGAGATATTTTTTCCTAGTGGTGCTGCCTTGTAGGTCCCCAGTATAATAGGTGGCTCTTGACCCTTATATGACTGCTGAAATGGGGCAGGGGACTGTTATGTAGGGCCATTCCACTTAAGAGGTGTGTGATGGAATCGATAGGGGGTAGAGGGTGGAAGGGCGGGTCTGAGTGGGTTTGAAAGAAGACACTGTGATGGAGATGTAATCTGAAGTAATAAACAAATATTAAAAATGTGAAAATAAAAAAAATGAAAGAAGGGACATTGAGCTGGGGGGGTTTTAAGACAGCATGGAGAAGGAGTTTCATGATTTTCTCCTACAAAAGATTTTTTCTTCAGACGTTTTTCTTCCTTTAAGGCTTCTTCCTTTAGATTTTCCTCTTTGGATTTTTCTCCCTTCAGTTGTTCTTCTTCTAGGTTATTCTGTGCTTTTTACTCCAGGGTTTCCAGCTGAATAAGGTAGTCAGCTGGGTGAGCTAGAACACATTTACTTTCTGGGACATATGTGGAGTAGGAAAGTCATCTGGGTGTTTTCTCTGCCTCTCTGAGCTTGTAGGACTTGATCCAACATCTGGCTCCTGAGTCCTCTTTGGTAAATTGAATGACAGCAGATTTATTTATTTTTTATTTAAAACAACTCCTTATGTTTTATCTTTCCACTCACAACTGCCCCTCATGTTACTCTGTTGCTGTCAGTTTTTGCTTCATTCCACATACAACTTATTACCCTGGTATTTCATTCTTTTTCTTGTTTACCACAACAAACAGACCAAAAAAAATTCCAGTTCTCAGAGTAGTAAAATTGTGACTCCTCAAAAATTTTAAATACAAAACAAACATCATGTACAGTCAGGATGTTGTGATGAAAAACTAAAGAAACTCTAGGTTTGTTCCTCCTTCCTCTTTCCTTCAACTCTGTAATCTCACATAGTGGAGAGGGGATGAGTACTCTTTTCAAGGTCCCTTTAGTATGAACATGAATTTCATTCGTTGCTATTCATGACATAATTATCTCAAAATATTAAAAATTAAATCCATTTTTGAGATGCAAAAACATGTAGTTTTCTTGTAAATATATTGTGTGTGTGTGTGTGTGTGTGTGTGTGTGTGTGTGTGTGTTGATTTAACTTTTACTGTTTGAGATGAAAGCAAACATGAAAGTGGGAGCCTGGACCTTAACCCTAATGACTCTCCCAAAACACTCCTACATTGCTTGTACAACTACTTTGGAAATAAATCTGGCAATATCTCAAAAAATTGGGAATAGTCCTACCTCAAGACCTACATATACCACTCCTGGGCATTAAAAAAAATTTGTCCACCAAACCAAAAAGACATCAGCTCTACCATGTTCACAGCCATGTTATTCATAATAGCCAAAAAGGAAATCTTGCAATTTGAAGGTAAATGGATGGAACTATAAGATCATCCTGAATGAGGTAACCCAAGCCCAGAAAGACATACATGGTATTTATTCACTTATTAGTTATTAGTTGTAGAGAGCTGCGACGTGCCGCACCCTAAAGATGGCGCCGGTTTCCGCCTTCCACCAGCCTGACGGTGAGCACTCTCGGTGGTAAACAAGTTCATATTTGGCTAAGACCGCTGATCTGGCTTGCTTACGCATACGTGGGCCTCTAAGATAGCACCACGTGGCTTTACTTGATTGGCTGTTCATATAGTATTTAGCCTGTGGGTTGGGTCTGCCTGGGCATTCGAAAGACTGTTTTCAAGGGACCTGAATAAACTGCTTGAGAAGAGCTTTTGCGAGTTGCGTCGTCCTTGCTGGTCGAGGGGGACGCGACAAGTGGTGGCCCATATGGGGAACCAGAAAAGACTCAGAACTCTTGCAGTCAGGGACAGTGCACTGGTAAGTTCCTGGGATAAATTGGGACAATAAAGTTTCACGGAAATAGCGAACAAAAGGTAAAGTTTCGCGGAGATAGCGAACAAAAGGTAAAGTTTCGCGGGGAAACTGTGAACCGAAAGTAAATTTTTAATCATGGGATTGTCTGAGTCACATCCAATTTTTCTGGCTCTTCAGGAGCTACTTTTAGCTAGGAATTTGAAACTTAAGAAGTCTACCCTAGAGAGATTTTTGAATGAATGTGACTCCATGGCTCCATGGTTTGCGGTGTCCGGGAATCTTATGGTATCCTGCTTGGACAAAGTAGGCAGGGACTTGGATTTTGCTTGGGAGCAAGGTACTCTGAAGCATGGAGTAAGACCAATTTGAAAGATGATGAGAAGTTGTTTAGAAGATCAGAGATGCTGTAACACAATCAAGGAGGGAGAATCAGCCTTGGAACTGCTACAAGGGGAAAGATCTGAGCAGGTAGACAGTGAAAAGGAAAGTAACAAAGGCGAAAGATTTGAGCAGACAGACAGTGAAAAGGAAAGAAAAAAGAAGGTTCTTCTCTATCCCGATCTTAGAGATTTTAGAGATTTTAGAGATTTTGAGGACTCAGAGGGCACGGATTCTGAAGGGGAGCTACACGCTCTCATAGAACAGTTGGAGAGGACTGCTATTAGAAAAAGGGGGAAAAAAGGGTAAAAGAGAAAGACACGTTGGCGACAGTCGGTGTAAGTGAAACCGTTGCCGCAGCGCCTTTAGCTACGTTGGCGGCGGTCGGTGTAAGTAAAGCCATTGCCGTGGCGCCTTCAACTACACCTCCATATCCAAAAGCCATTCAGATAGATCAGCCTGTTCAGTCCCTGAAAGTAGGGAGATCTTTCTGCCCGGGGATGTGGACACAAGTAAGAACAGAATTACAGTTTGCCTATCCGGTATACCAAGACCCACAAGGGAACAGGTACGAGGAACCACTTGATTTTAAGGTAGTTAAATCTCTTGCAGAGTGGGTTCGTACCTATGGTATTACCGCTTCTTTTACAATGGCTCAAGTGGAAGCATTAAGCAGACATTGTATGACTCCGAGTGATTGGAGTGGCCTGGCCCGCTCCTGCTTAAGTCCAGGGTAATACTTAGACTGGAAAGCTTTCTTGATTGAGTATGCCACTGAGCAAGCAGCCATTAATCAGAGAGGGAAATCCAGCCTGGGATAGAGATATGCTGCTTGGGCAGGGGAGATTTGCCAACCAGCAGATAAGATATCCTATTCAGGTTTATGAGCAAATAAACAAGATTGCTATCAAGGCTTGGAGATCTCTTCCTAATAAAGGGGAGGTGAGTGGGAACTTAACTAAGATTCTATAGGGCCCCATGGAGCCCTTTTCAGACTTTGTGGCACAAATGGTGGAAGCAGCAGGGAAGATTTTTGGTGACCCGGATGCTGCCTTGCCACTAATAAAACAGTTGGTCTATGAACAATGTACCATAGAATGTAGAGCCTCTATCACCCCTTACAAGAACAAAGGGCTAGAAGCCTGGATGAAAGTATGTAGAGAACTTGGAAGGCCGTTAACTAATGCTGGTCTTGCTGCCGCAGTAGTACAGTTGACCAGAAAAGGTGGAGGAAGTTCAGGAGTTTGTTTTAAGTGTGGCAAGATGGGACACTTTAAAAGACAGTGCCCTAGGGGAAGGAGTACAGAAAGTACAGGAAGTGTACAACGCCCCAGGCAGCCGGAGTTATGCCCAAAATGTAAAAAAGGGAACCATTGGGCTAATGAATGCCGTTCAGTGACAGACATCCATGGCCAGCCTTTAACTCAAGGTTATGGTGGCGCTCGTCCAAAAAACGGACAGCTGGGCCCACGACCCCAGGGCCCACAAATATATGGGGCAGTAGAGAATCAGGACAAAGAACAGAATCAAGAGAGATGGCCAACCCTCCGCCATCCAAGAGACCGCGGAGAGCCACTACAGGCTCAGCAGGATTGGACCTCTGCTCCACCACCAGACTCGAACTAACGCCCCAAATGGGGGTCCAGTTAATTGAAACAGATTTTAAAGGACCCCTTGAACCTGGTACAGTTGGTTTGCTGTTAGGGAGGTCATCATCAGCCTTGAGAGGACATATTGTCCATCCTGGGGTTATAGATCCAGATTATACAGGAGTGGTTAAGGTCATGGTAGCCTCCCCCCGTGGTATAACAGCTATCTCTCCTGGAGATAGAATTGCTCAGTTGATCAAGTTGCCGAGCTTACATGATCGCTATGCGACAAAGGATCGAGAGAGAAGAAAAGATGGTTTTGGGTCCACGGGCACGGATCTGACTTTTCTCTCCTTGGATTTGTACCAACGCCCCGTCTTGGAGTTAAAAGTTGATGGTAAAAAGATCCTGGGCCTTTTGGATACTGGGGCTGATAGGAGTATCATAACAAAGAAAGACTGGCCTTCAGGTTGGCCCGTACAAGCCTCTTCTCAAACACTTCAAGGCCTGGGTTATGCTAAGACTCCAGATATGAGTACAAGATTATTAAAGTGACAGGACCAAGAAAACCACTCAGGAGAAATGCAGCCATATGTAGTTGAGCTCCCTATCTCCCTTTGGGGAAGAGACCTTTTAAAGGATATGAGATTTAAATTGAGTAATGACTATTCTGATTCAGCCCAACGTATGATGCAAGATATGGGATATGCTCCAGGCTTTGGAACAGGAAAATATTTGCAGGGGCGGAAGAGTCCCATATCTATGCAACAAAGACAAAAGAGACAGGGCCTGGGTTTTTCCTAGGGGCCACTGAGGAGGGCATTCCCATAACTTGGAAGATGGAGGACCCAGTATGGGTTCCTCAGTGGCCACTTTCCTCTGTAAAATTGAATGCGGCCAAAGAGTTGGTGGATGAACAGATGTCTTAAAGCATATAAAACCATCTGTATCTCCCTGGAATACACCTATCTTTGTCGTTAAAAAGAAATCTGGAAAATGAAGATTGTTGCATGACCTGCGTGCCATAAACCAACAAATACAGATCATGGGCCCAGTGCAACGTGGCTTGCCGCTTTTATCATCTTTGCCAGCCTCATGGCCCATAATAGTTATAGATATAAGAGATTGTTTTTTCTCCATCCCTTTGTGTGCCAAAGATAGTGAGAGATGTGCATTTACTGTTCCATCCTGTAACCATGAGGAACCTGATCAGTGGTTTGAATGGGTAGTATTACCCCAGGGCATGGCAAACAGCCCCACTACGTGCCAACTGTATGTGGGGGAAGCCATTGCTCCCTTGAGAAAGAATTTTCCAGATTTGAGATGTGTTCATTATATGGATGATATCTTACTGACAGCTAAGAGTAAACAAATGTTAGATCAGGCCTATAAAGAATTAGTTCAATTATTAAAAAAGAAAAGGTTGTTTATTGCTCCTGATAAGGTTCAAAAGGAAAATGTGGTTGATTATTTAGGAGCGAAGGTTGGACCTAAAAAGATAATACCTCAAAAGATTGAGATAAAAAAAGATAATTTAAAGACTCTAAATGATTTTCAAAGGTTGTTAGGAGATATCAATTGGGTAAGAGGCTATTTAAAGCTACCAAATTATGAAATAAGACCCCTATATGATATTTTAAAAGGTGATTCAACACTTAATTCTCCTAGGCAATTTACAGAAAAAAACAAAAAAAAACTTTATGTAAAGTAAAAAAAAGGTTACAAAGTGCCTTCCTAAAGAGATGACAAGAAGGACAGCCCATTACATTGTACATATTTGCCACCTATGGTAAACCTACAGGATTGCTATGGCAGGACGGACCATTATTATGGACCTATTCAAAGATTTCTCCAAAAAAATCCATAGAACATTATCCCACTACAGTTGCTGCTTTAGCCTTAAATGATATCCAACAATGCTTACAGTCTTTTGGAGTTGCTCCTGCCAGTATAATAGTGCCCTATTCCAGTCATCAAATTAAGATTTTGTGTGGCACTGTAGATGACTGGACAATATTGCAATGTAGCTTTGAAGGAGTGATTGATAACCATTATCCTAAGCATCCATTGCTATCATTTTTTTAAGGAACACCCAGTGATATTCCCTAAGGTTACTTCAACAGTACCACTTCAAGGGTCACCAAATGTGTTTACTGATGGCTCAAAGACAGGCTGCAGAGCCTATTTGATAAAAAGACAAGAGCCCGTGTTATGTCAATTTCAACCGGGCTCCCCCAAATAGTAGAGTTAAAAATAGTAATTGAGGTATTTAAAAGATGTCAATTTACATTCAATTTGATCTCAGATTCAGTTTATGTGGTCAACACAGTGAAAGTATTAGAATTAACAGGTCCTATTAAAAATAGTAGTACTGTATGTGCCTTATTACAAGAGTTACAAGTTTTAATCTGACAGAAAAAAAGATGTTTTTATATTCAACATATCAGAACACATACAGGATTACCTAGACCATTAAGTGAGGGTAATGATAAAGTTGATCAATGGACTAGGATGACATACATTTTTTTGGGGCTCATTCCTGGACCAAGCCAAACAGTTTCACCAATTATTTCACGTAAATACAAAAACTCTACAACAAAAATTCCATTTGTCTAGAGCAGATGCTAGACAAATGGTTTTGGACTGTCCTCAATGTGTGATTCATCATCATAATCGCAATGTGCGAGTGAACCCTAGAGGGTTGATGCCACTCAAAATCTGACAAATAGACGTTACCCACATTTCAGAGTTTGGAACCTTAAAATATATTCATGTATCTGTGGATACCTGCTCAGGTATCATACATGCTACACCAATGAGTAAAAAAAGGACTCGCAATGTCATAGGACATTGCTTAAAAGCCTGGGCTACATGGGAAAAACCACAACAGCTAAAAACGAACAATAGACCAGCCTATACATCACAGTTCTTTGTCTCCTTCTACAACCAGATGGAGGTACAGCTTAATCACGGATTACCATACAATCCTCAAAGACAAAAAATTGTAGAGCGTGCTCATCGCACCTTAAAAGAATGTTTACAAAAACAAACAAACAAACAAAAAATAGGCCAAGGCCGTAGCCCCAAGCAGAGAATGTCTTTAGCCTTATTTACTTTAAACTTTTTCAATTTGGATGCTCATGGCCGCTCAGCAGCGGACAGACATCAGGATTCCCATGGTCCACCTAAATGCATGGTGAAGTGGAAGGATATTTTGACAGGCTCTTGGCGGGGGCTTGACCCCGTGCTAACATGGGTGAGAGGGTCTGTTTGTGTTTTTCCTCAGGATCAACAAGATCCAGTGTGTGTGCCTGTCGCGTCCCCCCTTGTCCAGCAAGGAATGACGCAACTCGCAAAAGCTCTTCTCCTGCAGTTTATTCAGGTCCCTTGAAAACAATCTTCCAAATAATGGGGCAGACCCAACCCACAGGCTAAATACTAATTAAACAGCCAGTCAAGTAAAGCCAAGTGGTGCTATCTTAGAGGTCTACGTATGCGGAAGCAAGCCAGATCAGCAGTCTTTGCCAAATATGAACTTATTATCATAAAGGGCACTCACCGTCGGGCTGGTGGAAGGCGGAGACCAGCTCCATCTTTAGGGCGCGGCACTTCGCAGCTCTCTACAGTTCCTCCTTTTTTATTTTTTCTAAAGTTGGTAAAAGTCCCTGGAAAGGCTTCGTAATCCCTCTATCTGGGGATCTCACGGTGGGCCTGAGCCTGTAGGAGGGCGGTGCTCAAACTCTTACCCGTCTCTGGGTCAGCCTCCCCACTCGGGACTGCCCTGTCTTAGGTGGCCGAGACTTACCCGTCTACTCCGTCACTGACTTTCCAGACCCTAATATCCGTGGAACGAATTCCTCAGTGGGCAGGGACTATGCTTAGTGAAGATTTACTTCACGGCAGCAAGCCATGCCTGAGGGGACTGGCCCGCCTCAATGGCGACAAGGGCTTGTATAATCATGGCTGCATTACGCTTTTGGGTGGCTCTCATTTTGTAGATGCACCATAGGCAAACCAGAGAGGCTAGCATCATTAGTATCGCCAAAGAGCCTACACCCGCCCACTCCTTAAGATGATCCATAGCCGTCTGTATCCAAGAAGTCAAGCCAGTAGCCAGGCTCAGATCCACCCGAGTGGAGTTGATGTGGATGATTGTCGCTCTCAGCTCTCTCATCAAATTTTCAAATTCAGCCGAACAATCCTGTAAGAGGAACTTTGACAACTGTCTGGACAAATTAGCAGCTTTTGTATAATTTTGATATTGCACGGAAGTAACACACAAACCTTGCAATTTCCACTCACACCCCAACTGTGCTAGTTGCCAAAGAGAATCAATCTGTTCTTGTATTAAATCTATACGTTGATTAACTATCATAAGACTTCCTTTGAGATGAGAATTCATAGAGGCCTGAGTAGCCAATGCCTGTGCCACAGTGGCTGAGATGTTATTCAGGGCATTGGCAGTCTGTATAGAACTAGACAAGGCAATAGCTGAGGCAGTAGCTCCCACAGCAGCAACAGTGATAGCAATAACAATACCTGCAGTGATGACAAAATCTCTTTTAAATCTGAATAGCATCATGGTATTAGGAGCCTCTACAGGAACTGGTACATATCGAGGCATTCTAGTCACCACAGC
>CAJQZJ010031962.1:4133819-4188031 GCA_907164525.1 Lophiomys imhausi | reverse complement strand
GCTGTGGTGACTAGAATGCCTCGATATGTACCAGTTCCTGTAGAGGCCCCTAATACCATGATGCTATTCAGGTTTAAAAGAGATTGTGACATCACTGCAGCTATTGTTACTGCCATCACTATTGCTGCTGTGGGAGCTACTGCCTCAGCTATTGCCTTGTCTAGTTCTATACAGACTGCCAATGCCCTGAATAACATCTCAGCCACTGTGACACAGACATTGGATACTCAGACCTCTATGAATTCTCATCTCAAAGGAGGCCTTATGATAGTTAATCAACGCATAGATTTAATACAAGAACAGATTGATTCTCTTTGGCAACTAGCACAATTGGGGTGTGAGTGGATAATGCAAGGTTTGTGTGTTACTTCCGTGCAGTATCAAAATTTTACAAAGGCTGCTAATCTGTCTAGACAATTGTCAAAGTTCCTCTTACAGGATTGGTCGGCTGAATTTGAAAATTTGATGAGAGAGCTGAGAGCGACAATCGTCCACATCAATTCCACTCGGGTGGGTCTGAGCCTGGCCACTGGTTTGACTTCCTGGATACAGAGGGCTATGGATCATCTTAAGGAGTGGGCGGGCGTAGGCTCTTTGGCGATACTGATGATACTAGCCTCTCTGGTTTGCCTATGGTGCATCTACAAAATGAGAGCCACCCAAAAGCGTAATGCAGCCATGATTATACAGGCCCTTGTTGCCATTGAGGCAGGCCAGTCCCCTCAGGCATGTCTCGCTGCCGTGAAGCCTTAAATCTTCACTGAGCATAGTCCCTGCCCACTGAGGTATTCGTTCCACGGATATTAGGTTCTGGCAAGTCAATGACGGAGTAGACGGGTAAGTCTCGGCCACCTAAGACAGGGCAGTCCCGAGTGGGGAGGCTGACCCAGAGAAGGGTAGGAGTTTGAGCACCGCCCTCCTACAGGCTCAGGCCCACCGTGAGATCCCCAGATAGGGGGATTACGAAGCCTTTCCAGGGACTTCTACCAACTTTAGAAAAAATAAAAAAGGGGGAACTGTAGAGAGCTGCGAGGTGCTGCGCCCTAAAGATGGCGCCAGTTTCCGCCTTCCACCAGCCCGATGGTGAGCACTCTCGGTGGTAAACAAGTCCATATTTGGCTAAGACTGCTGATCTGGCTTGCTTCCGCATACGTGGGCCTCTAAGATAGCACCACGTGGCTTTACTTGATTGGCTGTTCATATAATATTTAGCCTGTGGGTTGGTTCTGCCCGGGCATTCGAAAGACTGTTTTCAAGGGACCTAAATAAACTGCTTAAAAAGAGCTTTTGCGAGTTGCGTCGTCCTTGCTGGTCGAGGGGGATGCGACAATTAGTCAGATATTAGTTATATAGTACAAGATAACCATAAAACAATCCATAGGCCAAAAGAAGATAATTAATTGGAGGGCCCAAGGGAAACAGAATAGACAGCTAAAGCTGATAAACAGAAGGAACATGGTTAGAGAGGGATAAAGGACAGAAAGGAGAGAGAGGATTAGTTGTGGGTAGAGTAGGGGTGGCTAATGAGAGGGTTGGTAGAGATGGTAAATGGGGTTAAGGGAGTATCCATGAAAGAAGCATGTGGAGCATGCCAGGGAGGACACAGTTTGACTCTAGCTGAGACGCTAGCAGTGGAAAATATGGAGACTGAAGAGGTCTCCCTCTAGCTAGGTAGGACATCTATTGTAGGAAGGGGATCACCAAACTACCCACAAAATTTTCAACCCAAAATGTATACTGTATGCAAGATGAACAGGTATAAATAAAGAACAGAGATTGAGGGAATGTTCAACCATTGAATGGCCCAACTGAGAACTATCCCAAGGGAGAGATCCAACTTTTATCACTATTAACAATATTCTGCTATACTTAAATACAACAACTCTTCTCTGAGAACCTTTATGCAGGTGAAGAACCAAATAGATACTGAAACTCACTGACAAACATTAAGTAAAGTGGAATGTAACCTTTCCTTCTTCCAGAAGGCAGAAAGATAGAAGCACCTAGAAGGGAAAGAACTCCATAAGACCAACACATTCAACTACCTTAGGCCCATGAGGGCTCACAGAGACTACAGCACCAATCATAAACCACACATGAACTACACTTAGGTCCCTTACACATATGTAACCAATGGGTAGATTGGTTTCCATGTGGTCCCATAGTAAGTAGAGTAGGGGTTATCTCTGACATAGACTTTGATCCCACCCTTTCAATCACTCTCCCCTAAGAGAACTGTGTTGCCTTGCCACAGTAGAGGAGGAGGTGCTCAGGCCTGATATGGCTTGATGTGCTGGGGTGAGATGGTACAGATGGTGGCAGAGGGGCTCCTATTTTCTGAGGAGAAGGAGAGCAGGGATAGGGGAAAAAATGTGAGAGAGCAGGACCCTGAGGAGGAGAAGGAGAAAGGAAGTGGTCTATGACTAGGATGTAAAATGAATAAATAAATAAACTTACCAATAAAAAATCAAATCAACTTTTGAGATGCCAAAAAACAATTTTCAAAATAATTAAGTAATTTTCATGTAAATATAAAAATATTTATGTTTTGATCCAACTCTTAATGTTTGAGATAAATGCAAACATACACAATTATAAATTAGTTATTATGGTGGAAATAGTCTTGGTTGTGTATTTGGCAAACCTGGAGGATGTACCTCCCATTGAAATATTGTCTCTATAAAATTGGCTTGTGGGCATATCTCTGGGATATTTCCTAAAGTCCAAACTGATGGAGGAAAGTCCAGACCACTTAGGAAAGAGGGCAGGCCTGGACTGTCTAACAATTATAACTGAATATCCACAAGGCAGATTTCTTCCATGGTTTCTATTTCAATTCCTCCATGAACTTCTACATTGACTTCCTTCATAATGGATTGTGATTTAGAAATATAAGCCATATAATCCTTTTCCTCTTTAAACTGTCCATGGTCTTGTTGTTTATCACATGAACTGAAAGCATAGGAGAAAAGAAATTGATATAGAGCTTGGGATATTACTTTAACAGACTTAGTCATGCCCCCCACCCTGAGCTTGTGTATGTGTAAGCATTCCAAATGTTGAACTAGAAAACACATTGGGTGTTCAGTGTTTAATGGACTCTCCTGTGTTTGCTTGGTAGACAAAAAATGCTGAAATGAATGCAAACAAAGATGCCTGGCTTGTGAAGTACCATAGGGAAGCAATGATTCTACCCTGCCTACTAGTGTGCTATTATTTAAGATTTCTTAGAGATGAAAATTTCAATGCTATATGGAATAATAGCTGCTAGTCGACAAGGACTGAAGAATTAGCTATCATTAAGAAGAGTCCAGCAAAGTTTGTGGATTAAAGGTTTTTTTTAAGTAAGACCAGAAAAAGTCAAATTATGCCTATTCCCAGATGATATGATAGTATACATAAGTGACCACAAAAACTCCTAAAAATTCCACCAGATAACTCCTAAAAATAACTGATAAACACCTATAGCAAGGTGGCTGAATCCAGAATAATTTTTAAAAATCAGTAGCCCTTCTTTACACAAATGATAAATGGGCCAAGGAAGAAATTAGCGAAACAACACCCTTCACTATAGTCACAAATAATATAAAATACATGGTGGTAACTCTAACCAAGCAAGTGAAAGACCTGTAGGACAAGAACTCCAAGCCCTTGAAGAAATAAATTGAAGAGAACATCAGAAGATGGAAAGATCTCCCATACTCATGGATTGCTAGGATCAACATAATAAAAATGGCCATTCTACCAAAAATAATATACAGATTCAATGCAATTCCTATCAAATTATCAGCACAATTCTTTTTTTTTAATTTTTTCCTTTATTTTTTATTTCTTCAAGTTACATCTCAATCGCAGTCCCCTCCCTATTCCCCCTCCAGTACCACCCTCCCACCCTCAACCCCCACTCCTCTTCCCTTTTTTTTTCTTTTAAGTTTAAGGTATATCTTATTTCCCCCTACAGTTTTCCCTTTCAGTCCAAAAAACGGCTCATCCAGTAAATAGTTGTTCAATTTCCATGTGTGTGTAGGATTTCTGTTGATTCTTTTGCTGTTGAAGTCCAGCTTTATTCCATGGTAGTCTGATAAGATACAAGGGGTTATTACAAGTTTCTTGTATCTGTGGAGGCTATCTTTGTGTCCAAGTATATGGTCACTTTTGGAGAAGGTTCCATGAGGTTCTGAGAAGAAGGTGTATTCTTTTTTGTGTGGGTGAAACATTCTGTAGATATCTGTTAGGTCCATTTGGATCATGATCTCTGTTAGACTCATTATTTCTCTGTTTGTCTTCTGTCTTGATGATCTGTCCATTGTTGTGAGTGGGGTGTTGAAGTCTCCCATTACTAAATTGTTGGGATAGATGTGCGACTTAAGTTTTACAAGTGTTTCTTTTACAAATGTAGGTGCCTTTGTATTTGGGGCATAGATGGTCAATATTGAGATGTCCTCTTGATGAATATTTCCTTTAACTAATATGTAATGTCCTTCTCTGTCTTTTTTTATTAACACAATTGGAAGTTTATTGTGTTCAATATTAGGATGGCTACTCCAGTTGCTTCCTGGGTCCATTTACTTGGAAAACCTTTTCGAGCCCTTTACTCTGAGATAGTGTCTATCTTCAATAGTGAGATGTGTTTCTTGTATGCAGTAAAATGATGGGTCTTGTTTACGGATCCAGTCTGTAAGTCTGTGTCTTTTTATGGGTAGTTGAGTCCATTGATGTTGATGGATATTAGTGACCAAGGGTTGTTATTTCCCATTATTTTAGTATAGGTTGTCATCTTGTGCTTCTTTTTGTGTAGTTGCTGTGGAGATTTCTATTTCCTCTGTTGGTGTTGCACAGGGCCACATTTTAATCTTGGGGAAAATAGCCACAAAACTGCAAATGTTATAAGGAGCGGTACATAAAAACATGGGTGACTCGACCCCCCTGGGTCTCACCCAACTACCCAGGGATCATTAAAAGTCCCTGGGCAGGACGCTCCCCCCCACCTCAGATTCACAAGGAAGCTGCTGAATCCAGGAATCAGGAACTCCCTACCAGGAAAGACACCGGGTAAGATCTACTCTAATACCCAGCAGGCAGATTCAGACCCCACACAGGGATATTCTGCAGCCTGCTGGGTCCTCCCAGGTTCCGCACTGGTGATCCTGCTATCTGGCAAATGATTGCAGATCCATGGAAGTACAAGCAGCTCGGTTGCAGAGTACCTGTCCAGCTGCAGATTGCGATCCACTGTGGTATATAGGAACTTGGTCTAGAGTGACGCCACTTGCCAGTTTCCAGAGCCGGCTCCATACAAACATAAGCAAGGCTGTGGGAGTGGCAAGGCTACAGGGGCTGTAGGCGGATTATCCCACCACAGGATCCAACAATGGGCAAACTGTGAGGTCTTTATTATTATTATTATTGGACTTTTTTGCTGGTACGGGCCCTTCTGGCAGGGAACCAGAGCATAAGTGTATACAGCTCCACCCCCTGGATAAGTGAGGTCTCCACTTGAGAGGCGGGGCTGAAAAACTCACCTTACAGGAGTAGAGTCAGGCAATTTGACTGCTGCACCAAAACGCCCCCTTTGGATCCAAGCTCAGAAGATAACAGGAGCAGACAGCTAAGTTCTTCAGAATGGCCAAAGGCCCCAGAATAAACAGAGATCAGTGTGGAATGACTCCAACAAAACAAAACCATGCTATTTCATCCAACCCTGGCCACATCACCACAGCTGAAACACATGAAAACGATGACAATTCTACATTATGGAAAGTGATAGAATGCCTTCAAGAAGAACAAATCTATGAAGGAATTCAAAGAAGTCATAATTTCACAAATGAAAGCAATGGATAATACCATTTGAGAACTCCAAAACAAGGTGGCTCCACTTGAACAGGAAAAAGACAGGGCAATGGAAGACTTCCAGGCAAAGACAAGCATATTGGAGCAGGAAATGTACAAAATGAAATAAACCATTCAAGACATGAAAATGGAAATGGAAACAATAAAGAAAACACAGTCAGAGTTAAAAGTGGAAATGGAGAATCAAGGGAAGAGAACAGGAACTATGGATATGAGTACAAAAAATAGGATTCAAGAGATGGAAGTCAGGATCTCAGGCATGGAAGATTCGATGGAAGAAATCAGTACAACATCCAAACAAAATGAGAAAGCTAAAAAAGCTCTCACCCACAACATCCAAGAAATCAAGGACTCAATGAAAAGACAGAATCTAAGAATTATAGGCATAAAGGAAAGAGAAGACTCCTGACTCCAATGTCCAGGAAATATCTTTAACAAAATCATAGAAGAAAACTTCCCAAACCTAAAGAAAGAGATGCCAATAAAAATCCAAGAGGCTTACAGAACACCAAACAGATTAGATCAGAAAAGAAACTCCTCTTGCCACATAATAATTGAAACTCCAAATGTAGAGAACAAAGAAAGAATATTAAAAGCTGTAAGAGAAAAAGGCCAAGTCACATACAATGGCAGACCCATCAGAATCACACCTGACTTCTCCTCAGAAACTTTAAAAGCTTGAAGGGCCTGGACGGATGTCCTAAAAGCCCTGAGAGAACATAGGTCCCCAGCCAGACTACTATACCCAGCAAAACTCTCTATCAACATGGAGAAAACAAGATATTCCATGACAAAATCAAATTTAAACAATATCTACCCAAAAACCCAGCCCTACACAAGATCCTAGAAGGAAAATTCCAACCCAGAGAAAGAATTCTTGATAGCCATTGTACACATACATTGAAGAATGTGAAGGTACATGTTTTTGAATAAGATTGGACAAAGTCTTTGATCTTTAAAGTTTTAGATTATATAATACAGCAATCACCCATTATGTATTTGAAAAAATAATGTATCTAAACTTCCCTTAATAATTGACTGAAAGACTTAAACTATCTATTTATGAAGCTCAGTTTAGCAGAGACTATGTTTCCAAATTAGAAAATGTGACTGGAAAAAAAGGGGAAATTACATTTACAGAATGCTATATTAAGACAGAAAGAAAACAAAGAAATAATGTTGAACCACCCACTCTTTCTTTTCTTTTACTTAATTTGCATAATTATTCAGAAGGTTTGTCCTGTTCAATATAGAAACTAATTCTAACTAAATGAAACATATCCAAATGATTTGTGTATTGTTTCAGGGCATTTGTCTTGGTCCAGTAACCCAAGTTTCATTTCCATGAAGTATCTACAAACTCATACTTGGAAGGATATTTGTAAACTCTCATCATTGTTTATTTGTAACAACTTTAATTATTCCCAATGTTAAAAGAAGCATAATTCCTTAATAAACAACAGAGGTTGCTTGCTTCATTTTATTTTTAACAGTCAAAAGTATTATAGCAAGCTCATTTGACTTTTTTTTTTCCTAAGGAAGGCTGCCAGCTGTAGTCCCAGTACAATTATTGCTTTTGCAAATGTACTAAATCTGTCAGCAAGAAATACACGAACTACTGTATAATAAAGCTGTTAAGAAGGTGACCTAGTTGTTACACCACAATTGCTTCTACTGGCAGAGGCAGCTAGCCAAACCTGGTGATTAATAATGTCTTGTTAGCCAGCACAAATAGAGTGGGCTTTTTATTTATTTATTTATCATTACATGAAGTGAAGGGAGATTCTAAAGGCTTAAAGATATTTTCATAGAATTTAAAGCAAATGAAAATTATGAAATGGTCATTATAGAACATGAGCTTCAAATCTTTATAAACAAGACACAGAAAGGAAACAGTATGGATTAGATGGCAACCATACAACATTTTTTAGTAATACCATCTCATCAAGATCTCAGAAAAAAAAATTTTTGGTAAATAATAAAGAAAAAGTGTTAGAATTTATAAAAGATACATTCTCTGCCCGGTGTGGTGGCACATGCCTTTGATCCCAGAACTCAAGAGGCAGAGGCAGGCAGATCTTTGTGAGTTCAAGGCCAGACTGGTCTACAAAGCCAGTCCAGGACAGCCAGGTATACACAGAGAACCAGTCTTGAAAAACCAAAAAAAAAAAAAAACATTCGCTGATATGTTACCTATGACTGATGAAACTTAAATGCATAATAAAGTGAATCTTAAATTAAAAACATTTTCCTTCAGTTCTCAGTTCTGTGTGAGTATGTATGATGTAGCTCAATATCTGATTGGATACACTAATTCATAAAACATATTGTACTCATTGCCCATGTAACAGAATTTACTTAAATTATGTAATTCATAAAATTCAACTGTGATAAGAGTTCTAGTAATTTTTAAATTAAATTCAAATCAAGAAAACATACATAATATGTTTCAGTAGACCAAGCATTGTTATGGTCATCCAAACCAACTAAGAACCAACCTAGTCAGCTTCCCAAGGATCATACTGCTTAAATATTTTTTATTCCCCACCTTCTCATAAGGTAAAAACACACCTCAACTCTGGCAATCATGTATTGATTGTTCTAGTTCCCTGTATGTAAAATGGATTAAAGTATGGAAAACTATTGTGCAAGTGACTTCTTCTGAACAGTATTGTGTTCAAAAGATTCATCTACACTCTGTGTAATTTATTATTGTACTCAACACAGACTTGATGTATGTCATTGCACTCAACCCAGTCTCGATTTTACAACAAATAATAAACATGTATGCAGTTGAATCTACACATGTGAGTATAGTAAAGAGTAATAAACTTAGTATATAAATTTATATGACACACCATGGTGCAAGAGAGTTTTAGATTCTTCAACTTCTGCAGTGATGGACATGACAATGACTCCTTACTTATGTATTTTCATGAATGTACTCTAGCATTTCTTCATATTGCTTTGTTTTTTGTTTTTTGGATTTTTTTGTTTGTTTTGGTTTTTTGTAAGTTTATTAATTTTATTTATTCATTTTACATCCTGATCACTGTCCTTCACTTCCCTACTCTGGGTTATGCCCCCACCCCCTCCCTTTATTCCCCTTTCTTCTACTAAGAAAAGGGGAGATCCCTCTTTAACAACCCACCCTAGCACATCTACCTGCATCTAGACTGAGTACATCCTCTTTCATAGAGGCCAGGCACTGCAGCCTAGTTAAGGAGAAGTGGTTAAAAACAGGCATCAGAGTCCATGAAAGACATAACTCCAGTTCCACTTGATAGGGACCCACATGATGACCAGGCTTCCCATCCATTGCATATGTGTAGTAGGCCTAGATCCTCTTCATGAGTGCTCTTTGCTTGGTGCTTCAGTCTCTGTGAGAACCCATGGGACTAGGTTAGTTGTCTCTGTTGATCTTCTTGGAGGTTCTCAAAGAATAGTTATGTATATTACTGTTTGTAAGCATGGCAGAGTATCATTAGTAGTGGATGATAGGGATTGGTTCTCTCCCTAGTAGTAGGTCTCAGGTAGGGTCATCATTGTTCTGACATTCCCTCAATTTCTAGTATATCTTTATCCCTGTACTTCTTTTATATAGGGTAACTTTTGGGTTGAAGTTTTCAGGTTTTCTTTTCTGTTGATGATGTTCTTTTTGGTTTTGTCCTGATCACACAGAGCATTTTTTAAATTATTGAGAATTTTGCTGTCTTCTTTTCCAAAATTGCCTTTGCAAATTCAATGTTTATCTCATCCTTTTTGGTTACTTTTTTTTTTTGTAAAAGAACTTCATCACATATGTGAAAATATTTTTCTTTCTTTAACTTTTAAACAATGTGTCAATTTCTGGCCACTGAGATTATTGAAAATTATTCATTTTAACATAGTATATATTGCTGTATTTCCTTTAATTTAGCAACAACTGCACCATAATGGCATGTATTGGACTAAGAAAAAGATACATCTTTTTTTACTCTTCAATTTCTATGTAGATTTTACTTTTATGCTCTTCATATTTAAATAAGTTTTGAACTTTTTTTATATATACAGTATGAACATTAGTTTTAATGGACTTTTCATGTCTGGGATGATGATGCTCCTCCTAAGAGACAAAGATCACTTAACAAAACTTCTAATACCACACATGAGAACCATCAATTGTTGTCCAGGGCTAAGAGACACCCAAAACATATAGCTATTGATGTTGTCTTTGTCTTTCGCTACCCCTTAGAAGTGGAAGGTAAGGCCCTATTAATGAAGTTACCATGAACTTCAGAAACATTGACAAAAAAAAAAAACCCTCAACTGGAAATTAACTGAATGCACTCTCCCAAGGGAATAGCTTTCATGGTACCAGAAGATGTCATGAAAACTTTCAAAGGAGAGATGCAACCAAAATTCTTACCCAGATGTGACTCACATGAAGTACATCACACAATAGCTCTATGGGTACACTAGTGGTAGATATTTCCTGACAGTAACCAAGAGTATATTATGTAGACTAAAGACCTGCTCAAAGAGGGATACCATGTTTGTGACTAAAAATGTAGCTAAGTAATCAGTGATAATGAAACTATGGTTAATTGTGGAGAATCTAAAGCCACTAATCTACTAAACCAGTGTAATCCCTAACTACAATCTATTTTTACTTATAATCTCCAACAATGTTTACCCTCATCAAGGAAATATCATAGCAACAGACTGAGACCATTACTGAAATTTACAACCAATCAGAATACAGAATTGTGATGTCTAATTCCAATGGATGTATCCACAAAGCATGTCCCTACCTAAGGCTCATGGAACACTGGGGAAAAGAAGTTGGAAAGACTGAAAGCAAAAAGAAGAGTGAGTTTGATGTGAGATTGTGTCTTCCAGTAGCATCAAATGCTGTATCCACAACATGATCACCAAATGTGAGGTTGTCAAAGACTACACCAAAGAACACAACAAACTCAGCTGGGAAAATCCCATGAGACCTCATTCCTACAGAAAGAACTACAGACAGTTGAGAAAAGCTGAGACCAAGAACGGTTTCCCTAGGTAAGAGCTTACCAATATGTTGTCCACTAAAACCAGGCTGCCCTGAAAACATACATACAGGTTATGTTATATGGATTCAACAGGCTATATTTAGAGATATAGATTCCATATATATGGCATATACATATGAAATATATATGAATATATATCCAATTACCATTATATATACATGTATATATTCCATGACAATTAGTGTAAAAATAAGCCATGAATTTGAATTAGAGCAGGGAAGAGTGTATGGAGTGGCATTGGAGGAAAAAAAATGAGAAGGGATAGATATTGATAGATATTCTACTTAAAATGCAATATCAAAAACAAACAAATAAAATAACTGTGTGAATATGCCACAGTTTTTTTTTAATCCACTCTTCAGTTGGGGGGCATCTAGGTTGCTTCCAGTTTCTAGCTATTACAAATAAAGTTGCTATGAACATAAAATACACAATGGAATACTACTCAGCTATCAGAAGCAAGGAAATAATGCAATTCTCAACCAAATGGATGGTAGTAGAAAATGCAACCTGAGTGAACTAACCCAGACTCAGGTGCACATGGCATCTATTCACTTATAATTGGATTTTAACCATGTAGTACAAGATAATTCTACAACCAACACAACAAAAGGAAGAGCAACATAGAACTTGTTACATGTTAGTGGGACATGTTGCTCTAATGGAGTTGCTATAAATGCCCCCAATGCAAGAGGAAGCCCCTATCCCTCATATGATTGTTGAACTGAGGGGAAATTTCTAAGGTAAAAATTCATACCTCAAAATCTCTTCCTTTCTCTACCACCAGAATATTTTTAGTAGCTTTAGAATGTTCAAGAATAGAGAGGTCATGGGGCTCACTTGTGATTCGTGTTTCAATACATCTATACTAACACACAGTCTGCTCCTATGAAAGAAAAGCATCCTTGGCTTATATAGAGTCTTTTTCTTTCTCTTAAAATGCTTTCAGTCACTGGCACTTGTAAATGAAATCCTTGGTTTTTAGATTGTAAGTCACAAATTCACATGGGTCACCTAATTGAGTGTGGAGTTGAAGAAATGTTTGTCAACAGTAAAAAGTCCCTGAACATGTAACACCCAAAACATAGCTCAGGTCAATGTGTATTGAACCTATTGTGCCTTAGAGAGCCCTCACCTATATCAGGTGACTTCAGTGGTGCCTTGATTATGAACATATAAATTGCTTTCCTCACTGTATATCCTGATACATTACCCAACACCAACAGCATTGCCGGAGACATCAACTCTGAATCAAGACTAATTTCTGTTACGAACTGCACTGCTCTATTGTATGTACAATTTATTCTGCTCTTACAGAAATATAATGGTTTAATCACAAAAAGCAAATGCTTTTTAACATTTTCCTAACATCTTTCCTTAGCATTCATGTTCAAATTTACATATCTTGGTCTTGTTAGAATGCTTAAATATGTTTTTTTTCTTTCTGCCATTTCAATTGATTTGTTTGTAAAAAAAAAAAAAAGAATGTTAAATTAGTTTTGTGGTTTGATTACAACAAATCTGTAATAATTGTTGAAATGGCCATAAACATATTTCTGTCATTTTGTTCTATGCATTTATGAAAAATAGCACTAACAAGTATAAAATAAAATATCCACTCAACCTAAATAGCAAGATGTTTTTCATCATGAAATACTAATATTCAGATAAGATTTAATTATTTAATTATTCTTATAAAATTAAACAAGCACACATATACCTCATTTATATATATATATATATATATATATTTGGTTTTATTTCATCTTATAATATTGCACATAAAACAAAGAATTTTTTTAAAGTAAAACTCTTTATTGTTTTTTTAAAAAGAAGTTTTTGTTTTTCTTCTATGTGTATTTATTTTCTTCAGTCTCATTTTGAAATATTCATACTTCCTGAACAGAACACCAACAGCTCAGGACCTGAGATCAACAAGCAATAAATGGGACCTTATGAAATTGAAAAGCTTCTGTAAGGCAAAAAACACTGTCATTCGAACAAAACGGCAGCCTACAGACTGGAGAAAATCTTCACCAACCCCATATCTGACAGAGGGCTAATATCCAATATCTACAAAGAACTCAAGAAATTAAATGCCAAGAAACCAAATAATCCAATCAAAAAAAAAATGGGGGATGGAGCTAAATAGAGAATTCACAAAGGAGGAATCCCTAAGGGCTGAGAGACACTTGAAGAAATGCTCAACATCCTTAATCATCAGAGAAATGCAACTCAAGACTACTCTGAGATTCCATAGCACACCTGTCAGAATTGCTAAGATCAAAAGCTCAAATGACAGCACATGCTGGTGAGGGTGTGGAGAAAGGGGAACAGTCCTCCATTGCTGGTGGGAGTGCAGGCTTGTGCAACCACTATGGAGGTCAGTATGACGATATCTTAGAAAACTTGGAATAACTCTGCCTCAGGACCCAGCCATGCCACTTCTGGGTTTACACCCAAATGACACTTTTCACCGGTGGTACTGTCTCGTAGACCCCCATTGTATGAGGAGACGCTTGGCCCTCATATGACCTCTGAACTGGAATGAGGGACTGTTATATAGGAACACTTCACTCCAGAGAAGTGGGATGGAAGGGTCAGGGGGTAAAGGAAAAAAATGAAATGTGAAGTTTTTGCCTTTTGCTACTTATTGTCATAAACTGGTTAGGATAATTAAGAAGTGCAAACTAATAGTCATGCAAGCCTGCCATTTTGTTAGGTACTATGACAGTCTACTATAGTTATTTTCTAAGCTAATCAGAAATCAAGTTACAAAGAGACAATCAACATTTGCTTATCCTAATATAAGAGATAGATAGGGCCTCTTCAAAAACCTCAAGAGATCTGCAGAATATGGCACTCAAATATGTTCTCTTAAATTTAGATTTTTTTTTATATTGAGACATGTCAACTCCTGACAGCACCCCCTATTCTACTCCAATGAAGCACATCATCATATTGTATATTGAGTGGTCTGAATGAGAAATGCCCGCATAGACTGAGGCATTTGTACATTCAGTCTCCAGTTAGCTCTGTTTTGGGGAGGTTATTGGTGATTCAGCCCTGCTGGAGCAATTGCTTTACTGGGGATGTTCCCCGAGAATACAAACATCCTATCATTTCCAAGGCTGCATCTGCTTCATGCTTGCATTTGAAGATGTTTGCTAATCCCAGCACTCTGGAGGAAAAAGCAGGTGGATCTCTGTGAGTTCAAGGCCTGCCTGGTCTACAGAGTGCGTTCCAGGACAGACAGGGCTATACAGAGAAACCCTGTCTTGAAAAAACTAACAAAAAAGAGAGAAGATGTTTACTCTCAGCTTTCTGTTGCTGCTATTATGTCTACCCCTTGTAGCATAGCAATGGCTCCCACAATGATGATGTATCACTAATCTAGAAAGATAAGCCAAAATAGTCTTTTTTTCTTTTTTATGTTTCCCTGATCACAATTGTTTATCATAGCAACATAAAAGCAACTAAGACATTTTGATCATAAATCAATTGAAAATATAATTGTTTACAATCTCTCTCTCTCTCTCTCTCTCTCTCTCTCTCTTCTTGCGCAACCTTTTTTGTTCCCAGGAACTTCATCATTTGTATGAAGTAACAGCACATCATACATAATTCACCAACTGCTTAGAGTCTTTAGAGCCAGGATATATTCATATATTACAATTTTCTGGAAGGCTCACTTTAAAGGCCTTTTAAAGTACAAACTGGATTAGGGATACTTTTATATTTTGTATGTAATTTATTTTTTACTTCCTTTCAGAAGTACCCTTCATTTTCCATGTACAAACCAGAAGTGTAATATCATCTTCACCAAAAATAAAACATAAAATGGGCAAAATCAGAAAAAAAGCAAAGTAGTAAAACCATTCTACCGAAGTGAACATATGTATTTTTGGAAGAATAAAGGAAGTAAATTGTGCCTTTCCTCAAGCATTCTTTAATATGAAATAAGAGATTAAGTTTTGTCATACCAAAATGATTTCTTCTGTGTTAGATTTTAAAAAAGTTGTCTCAGAGTACCAAATATATATGTATATTATACAAGCTGCCAATATTTAACAATGAAATTTATGATTTTGGACCATAGATATGGCTCAGTCAATAAAGTAGCTACATGTCTTTGACCTCAGTGTTAGAAGAGAACTGCTAGACAGCGACATGATACCAGAGTCACTGCCAGCAATCCTATGTATGCTTAGCAAGCCACTGCCACACTGGACATTGCATGTTCCGTGAGAGCCATTGTCCCACATACATGGTTGGGAGTGATGGAAGAACTGTGAAGTCCACATCTGAGCTTAGCAGGCACAAACACATATATGTACATGCCCAAATATGTACATGTTACATATCCAGGTGAATCTGTGCCATACATGTGTACAAACAATATTGGAGTTGGTTAACCATCTGAAAAATTTAATTATTATTTTGAAATTCTTTGTGATAGAAACATATTTATGTTAAGCATACAATGGTAAAAATATGTGGCTCAAATTCTATACCATAGTTTCAGAAGGTTCACATAAGACATGCCTGAAATTTTCCAAAAGTAAATGTTTCTTCCCTGTAGTTTAAGGACTGGAACAAAATATTCTCAGTAGTTGCTTTGAAGTACACTGGAATTAGAAGTGAACAAGAATTGTGGTAAATGACTTACCTCATATAATGATCATTTAGAGAATGCTTTCTTCCATATTTTATTTGCACATACTGTCACAACAAGTGGAACACTAATAGTACACATTCTACTAACTTTTTACACAACTCATACATATATACATATATATACATATGTATATATGCATGTATGTATATTTATATGTATATATTTATATTTATGATGGTGTTATTGTTTATACATTTAGAATATTACCATAAAATTGGCAGATTATTACAATATATAATGTGTTACTTTTTAATAAGAATCACTTGGTGAGTATCTTCCTTGCCATTGCCTTTAATAATGAAGTAAAATATGACATAGTGCCTGTCCTTACAAGATAAGGTTTACTGTGTATAAAGAGTCTATTTGTAGGTTTGAATCCTTACTCTAGAAAGGCTAGAGAGTGCATTGAAGTTTTAAAAAGGAAAAGTGAAGAAGAAATATCAGTAATTAGAACAGAAGATAGAAAAGAGACAGATAATATGTTGGCACAAAAAGATAGAAATAAGGTAGAAGAATAGGAGTGAATAGCAGTAAAGGTTAAAATAGTTAGGGTCACTGTCCGCTCTGAAGGCACACCAAGTATCTCCATCTTCAATACATGGCAGAACCCCATGCAGCCTATTTCAGAGTGAACTGGAATATTACATTGTTTTTATGTGCAAAATTTTTACCTATATTGCAGCCCTAACCCCTGATATCTCAATATTATTATATATTAGCATAATCTTAAAGACCTGGAAAAGGATTAAGATTAAGGTGTACTTTGAACCAATCTGGCAGCGTTATTGTAAGAAATATAACATGCAAAGTATTTCCAGGGATGTATAAATAGAGAAAAAAACATGTGCACACCCTAGATAGTAATCTTCAAAATGAGATGTCTTCAGAGGCAAGTTAACCACTACTGGTCCTGATCCTGTTCTTCTGATGTTAAGTTTCATCAAATAAATTGTTTTTAGATATCAGCCATGCTATGTGCGATGGTTAAATTCGGTACACTTAGTTCACACGGTATAAATAGAGACATGGGAGCAATTAGAAAATAATGTTTAGGCTACATTCTTACCAACTGAGAATGAGGAGCTGCAAGGAAATTCCTAAAAATTATCAACTCTATGCCCAGTAAATTTAAGGTAATTGTTTTATTAAAATAAATAAGGAAACCTCAGTATAGTTTAAAATACAAGCCTTCATGTATCTTCCTTATATTAACTTCTGTTGAAAAATTAATTAAATTACCTTGGTCAACATTTGTAGAAACTGGGTATTTAAATTATTTACCAGTATTTATATTATATTTAATTGGTTGGCAGTGTTAATCCTTAACCTGCCATTATAAATGAGCACACAGACACCTGATGGATTTTAACAAGCCTTGGTCTGAATTGAGCAATCTTGGCCAATCTAAGCTAACTCTTAATTCTGCTTCCCAAATAAGACCCCATATATACATACGTCCCTTTGCACTGCTATTATCTACATTATGCTGATGTTCCTGGCCACGTTGAATGATATTCCTTTTTCTAACCCATCGTGTGTGTCCTCCTTCCTGCTCCAGCTGCTTGTCTTGGAGGCTTCTTCTACTGGAGGCTGCCCTTTGTTCTGCTAGAAGTTTCTTCTACCCTTGAATTTCTCTGCTTCATAAGTCCCTACACCTTGCCCCTCCTACCCCTGTCTTTGCCCAATCTCAGACCATTCTGTGTTCCTCTGTACAAAAATAGCAGAGTATCAATAGTGTTAGAGATTGACTCTCTCCCATAGGTTGGGTCTCATGTTGGGCCAGCTCTTGGTGAGCCATTTTCCCCATTTCTACTCTATCCTTATCCCTACATGTCTTGTAGGCAAAGTAGATTTTGGATCAAGGCCTTTATGGGTGGGTTGGTGTACCCCTATCTCCACTGGTAGTCCTTCCTGGCTTTAGGAGATGACAACTTGAGTCTATGCATCCCCCACTGCTAGGATGCTCAGCAAGAGTTATTCATATATACTTGCAGGAGCCTACCTGGTCACAGGTCTCCAACTTGTCCCAGAGTTCCTGCCCCCATCAGCTACCCTTCTGTCTCTCAACCCTTCCACCTCCCACCTGATCCCCTCCAAAACCTCTCTCCCACCAAATTTCCTCCTTTCATCTAGTTCTGTTGACTGTAGTTCTCCCTTTCTAAGTGTGATTCAGACATTCTCCCTTGGGTTCTCCTTGTTACTTAGCTTCTTTGGGTCCTTTGGATTGTAGGTTTATATATATATATATAATATTTATATATTTTTGGATTCAGTTTCTGAGTATTTTATTGAGTATTTTTACATCAATGTTCATGAACAATATTTTTCTGAAATTTTCTTTCTTAGTTGAGTCTTTGTGTGGTTAGCAGTCAGATGACTGAACCTTCATAGAATGAATTTGGCAGTCTTCCTTCTTTTCCTATTTGGTGTAATAGTTTGAGGAGTATTTGTATTAGCTCTTTTTTGAAGTCTGGTAGAATTCTGCATTAAAGTCATTTGGCCCTGGCCTTTTTTGGTTGAGAGATATTTGATGACTCCTTCTATTTCCTTAGGGGCTACATGACTATTTAGATTGTTAACCAAATCTTGATTTAACATTGGTCATTGGTATCTAACAAGGAAAATATCCATTTCATTTAAAATCTCCACTTTTGTAGAGTATAGTCTTTTGCAGGAAGACCTAAAGTTTCTTTGGATGTCCTCAGTGTCTGTTATATCCCCATTTAGTTTCTGATTGTGTTAATTTGGATACTTTGTCTGTCTTTTAGTTAGTTTGGTTGAGGTGAGGGATTATCTGTCTTGTTAAATTTTCTAAAAGAACCAGCTTTTAGTTTCATTGAATCTTTGTATTATTCTCTTGGTTTCTAAATTATTGATTTCAACTCCAATTTTGATTATTTCCTGCCATCTACTCCTCTTTGGTGGAATTGCCTCTTTTTTTTCTAGAGCTTTCAGATGTACTGTTAAGTCATCAATATGAGATCTCTCAAATTACTATATGAAGGTGCTTAGTACTATGAACTTTCTTCTTAGCATTGCTTTCACTGTGTCCCATAAATTTGGGTATGTTGTACCTTCATTTTCCTTGAGTTCTCCAAACTCTTTAATTTTTATCTTTATTTCTTCACTGACCCAGTGATCATTGACTAGAGAATTATTCATTTTCCATGAGTTTGTAGGCTTTCTGTTGTTGTTGACATCCAACTTTAATCCAAGGTGGTCTGATGAGATACAAAGGGTTATTTCAATCTTCTAGTATCTGTTGAGGTTTCCTTTGTGACCAACTATATGGATAATTTGTGGAAGGTAGTATGAGGTGCTAAGAAGAAATTATATTCTTTTATGTTTGAGTAAAATGGTCTGTATACGTCTGTTATCTTCATTTTATTTATAATGTCTGTCGAGTTAATTGTTTCTCTGTGTAGTTTCTGGCTCATTGACATGTCCATTGGTGAGAGTTGGGTGTTCCAGTCTCCCACTGTCAACATGTGGGGTTCTATGTGTGATTTAAAGTTTAGTAATGTTACTTCTATGAATGTAGTTGCCCTTGCATTTGGTGCATAAATGTTCAGAATTTAGATGTCTTCTTGGTGAATTTTTCCTTTGATGAGTATGAAGTGCTCTTTCTCTTCTCTTTGATTAATTTTGGTTAAAAAATACTTTATTAGATATTTCAGTGACTACTCCTGCTTGTCTCTTGGGATCATTTGCCTGAATTTTTTTTCAATCTTTTAGTCTGAGGTAATTTTTAACTTTGTTCCTGTGGTCTATTTCTTCTATGCAGGAGATTGATGGATTATTTTTTCATATACACTCTGTTAGCCTGTGTCTTTTTATTGGGGAATTGAGTACATTGATATTGAAAGACATTAATGACAAATGATTGTTAATTTCTGTTATTTTTATGTTGGTAGTAGCAGTGGGTTTGTGTGTGCTTCCTGTCTTTTGTTTTTGTTGCTAGAGAATTATTTCCCATGTTCTCCTGGATGTAGTTATCTTCTTTGTGTTGGAGTTTTCCTTCAAGTATTCTCTGTAGGGCTAGGTTGCTGAACAGATATTGTTTAAATTTGGTTTGATCACAGAATATCTCATTTTCTTCATCTGTAGTGATTGAATGTTTGGCTGGGTATTTTATTCTGGGCTGTCATCTATGATCTTTTAGAGACTGTATGATACCTGACCAGGGCCTCCTGATTTTTAAAGTCTCTATTGATAAGTCTTGTGTAATTTTAATAGGCCTGCCTTTCTAAGTTACTTGGACCTTATCCCTTGTGGCTTTTAATACTCTTTCTTTTTTTATTCATTTAGTGCTCTGATTATTATGTGGCAGGAGGTTTTCATCTGTGGCCCAATATATTTGGTGTTCTGTAAGCTTCTTTAACATTTATTGACATATCTTTCTTTATGTTACGGAAGTTTCTTCTTGCCTGAGACTTTTCTCTTCCATCTCATGTATTCTGTTGGTGCTTGTGTTTGTAGATCCTGTTCTCTTTCCCAGGCTTTCCATCTCCAGGATTGTCTCAGTTTCCATTTTCTTTATTGCTTCTATTTCCATTTTCATATCATGGATATTCTTCTCCTCTTTGTTTTTGTTTGTTTGTTTTGGGTTTTTCTGTATTTCATGAAGGAAATTATTTATATATTTACTTAATCTGTTTGATTATATTTTCCTGCATTTCTCTGAGTGATTTATTTATTTCCTCTTTTAAGGCCTCTATTATCTTCATAACATCAGATTTGAGGTTGTTTTCCTTTTTTTTTAAATACTTTTTTTTTCTTCAAGTTACATCTCAGTCACAAACCCTTCCCTATTCCCCCCTTCCTATCCCGCCCTTCCACCCTCTTCCCCCCCAGAAGTTTCCCCTTTCAGTCCAACAGATGGTTCCTTCTCTTATAACAGTAAATACTATACAAAACAACAGATATAAATATGCCTCATTTATGAGAGTTAAATGGCCCAGTATACCTTCCCAATATCCAGTTTATACATATTTGGCCCCTGACTTTAACATTCTACTATCTAACCATCTCCATGAGTTTAAAGGTCTATATCTGACTCAACATTCATACTAACTTGCAACACACTTTTAAGAGTATCTTCTTAGATCTATAACACCCTCTTGATTCCTAAACAACTCAAAATTTAACTATGAGACTCTAGCTGTCTATTCTTCAACCACCTCAGAGACCTGAGAGGGATAAATATATTGGCTTATATAGGAAGTGCAGGGCCTGTAGCTTCCAAAACTAAGAAAGGACATACCAATGACTGCCTGGACAGTTCCCATTTTCTCTCCATACATTCCTGCATCAGTCTTCAGCCTTTGGGTCCTGTTTCTCTGGCAGACATTTGTTTTAGAGCAGGGATTATGAAGGACTTACCTACCCTGTCTTGGCAGAGTTAGGCTGTCGACTTCCCTGCTACCAAGTTTTGTCCTTTCTGGAGAGCAGTTTTCTTGCACTTCAGGAGTGTTAGGATATACAGGGCTTAATGTAATAGGATGGCTGGGTTCTAGTGATACCATATGGCCCTAAGTTTTTTGTTTTTTTTGTTTTTTGTGTTCCTAAGCTGTCCTTTAGGCCTCTGGTTATTCTTGGTGTTGGTAGGCCTAATAGTTCCTAGCGGTAGTAGGCCTCTGGGATTGTACATAGAGCTGATAGACCTGGAAGACAACAGGCCTCTGGTTTTCCTGAGTGGCAACAGTCCTCTGGAAATAAAGGGAGAACTGGTGGTCCTAGATGTTTTCCAGTCTCTGGTGGGCTCTGATTTCTATTGGCTTCTGGGACTTCAGGTGGAGCTGGTGAAACCTTATATATGCCAGGCTCTTATTGTCTTTGATGGCTCTCTGGGTCTAGGCTTGCAGGCAGAGACGGCAAATAGGAAATGTGGTGCTGATGGCTCCTGATGGCTACCTGACTTTGGTGGTTCCTGATGATTGCCTGGCTCTGGGGTTACACACAGAGGTGGCACCTGGGTGATGGGGCATGGAGGGAAAGTAGTAGTCTGCACAAATACTAAAATATCTCTTGAGTCTTTTGAATATAATGTGGATGAGGCAGGTGACTTTGTCATCATAAAATATTGTTTAAGCTATAGAACTATTATATTAAAAGTTGTAGACATTTTTAATAATCCTGAATTATATAGAAAGCAGTTATTTTCATCAAAGCTGTAACATCTTCCAATATTACTTCAATGCCTACACATATTTAAAGATTTTATGTATATGTGTGTGTATACAAAGTGTCTATTCAATGTTTACATGGATGTCATTGTCCAGTTCAGACATATATCAGTTTCATATTCCACCTTTTTTCAAAATGCACTCATGTTATTATTATTTCAGATAGTTCTCAAATCATTTTATAACCATGTTCTAGTTAGTGTTTTTGTCATGTTGACACAGTTAGATTCATCTGAGGAGACTGATCATCATTTAACAAAATAATTCCATTAGATTTGCCTGAAGGTAAGTCTGTGGCATTTTCTCAATTGATAATTGCTGTGAAAAGTCCCAGAACACTATGGGTGGTGTTGTCCATGTACAGGAATATGTAAGAAATCAAACTCAAACAAACCAGAAAGAGAAATCCAAATCAGTGTCCTTCCATGATATCTGGTTTGCTTCTCCTTTTGAGTTATTCCCTTGAGTTTCTGCCATGATTTCCTTTACCACATCTCTTTTGGTCATGGACTTTATCACAGGAAATTAGATTGGAATCACGGGAAATTAACTTGCCAACAATCTACAATGCATTTTGGATATATACCCATAAAAGGAAAAGGCAGTGTTCAGACAAGAAGGCTGGATGAGTGAGATATTTGATTTATTTCTAATCATTCTAACTCATCAATACAGATAATTTAAAATTGGTTCTTTTGATGAAAAAAATAAATAAATAGTGGCAAAAACTTTTAATCCTGGGATTCTAGGAGCAAGATAGATGAATATCTGTTAATTCATGGACAAACATGCAAATGCACACACACACACACACACACACACACACATACACACACACACAGAGAGTAAACTAGGACAATGTTCTTTCTTCTTCAATTTATGAATTCTTAAGTAATATAAGTAATTTGTTGTATATTAAAGTTCCAGGCTTTGCAAATTACAATCACCACACAAGAATTCTAGTTTTCATTGGGGTAGGAATTATGGAGTGCATTAGTTTATCTTATTTAATAATAAATGTAACTTATAAAATAAGTCATAATAAAATGTAACTTTTTTAAAAACATGATAATTTCTGCCACAATGCCTTATTGTTTATTATGTGTTATAATCAATAAATAAAATTATCTTTTCTAATTATTACTGTTTACTTAAGAATTACTTGCTCAAACAGATATAGACACAATAAATGACATATATCACCTTTAAGCTTGTTCTGAGCCTCCTTGACATTATTTTTTTCTTGAAGAAAGTATAAATGACGCAAATAGGAAGAACAACTGCTCTGATGACTCATACCATTACTTCATTGATGAGAGTGTCACCACAGTCAGGGTAATTATGTTTTTTCACTTGAAGTTTTCTGTTTTCTCACATATTGCCTTTTAACTTGCCAACAATCTACAATGCATTTTGGATATATACCCATAAAAGGAAAAGGCAGTGTTCAGACAAGAAGGCTGGATGAGTGAGATATTTGATTTATTTCTAAGAATTCTAACTCATCAATACAGATAATTTAAAATTGGTTCTTTTGATGAAAATTCTGTTTTGCTTTTCAGATGTGCTCATTCTAAACAGTTTTCTAACTTCATAGTCTTATTAACTTGAAATACTACATGAGTGTGCACTTTATTACTGAAATTCATTTCTGTTTCATTGGCTTTTTCTTTGTATTGCCAAGGCAAGAGATTGTACTGCTACCCATGATGACCTGGGACTCATTCTGTTGACCACAGAGGCCCTAAGCTCTTGACAATTCTACTTTAGCCTCCAAAGTAATAATTTCGTAACTGTTAAACATTTAGTGAACTTATTCAAATAATGGCCAACAAATAATAAAGAGCAAATGAAATACCAGATAGTATATATCTTTAATTAATCCATTAAAATGTCTATAAACCTTTTAGATTAAAATGCTTTCATAAATGTTATTGAAGTGTGAGTTCTAATGTGAGAGATTATCATAGTTATTTTTTAACTGCTGTGAAAAGACATCAAAATGAAAGCAAATTTTGAAGAAAGGATTTAGTGGAGCTCACTGTTTCATAGAGTTATAGTCCATGACCATTGTGGCAGCAATCATGACTGGGAGACAGGTATGTATGGCACTGGTGTAGAAGGTGAGAGCTTACAAGTTGAGAAAACTAGTTGACAAAGATAAAAGATAACTATGTATGACCTGACTTTTGAAATTCTCAAATCTGTTCCAATGACACCTCTCTTCCAACAAGGCCATTTTTCCTCTTATTAATTCCAAAATATTTTCACCACCTGGTGTCCAAATATTCATGTATATTATCTTTTGCAAGCCATTCTTCTTCAAACAGTCATCTTTTTTATATTTCTTTTTAAAAGTGTTAATGCTTGTAATAAACTATTGCATTAAACCTCCAGGGATTTATGTTTGTTTGTTTGAACATTGTGAACAGTAAATAAGTATGATCATTCACCAAACAACTATTTTATCTCTTTTCCTAAGGAAGATGTTTTGAATTATCTATTATGTTTTTGGATAGTCCTCACTATTACCAAAAGTCATGTAAACAGGTCAGTAGATTCAGTTAAGGATTTCTGAAATGGGCTCTTATGAAAGATACAGGAAAGAGCGTTGTCACTATCATCTCCAATAAGAGCACAAGATGATAGAGACAATAGATATATTCTTTGATTCTGAAATAATTTTGTGAATAAAATGTTTGAGTCAGGAATTTCTATGGATACAAAGGATATGGGTACTATAAAAGTATTCATTCTTACATGCTAATAGTTCAGAGGCTTCAGGAAATAAATATTTCAGGTTTTGGAAAGCAGAAACTTAGCAGATTCATAAAGTTTCTTGTAAACATCATCTTTTATTTCCTCAAGTGAAGGAGAAGAGATGACTGCCGTACAGAAGTTTTATGAATACATGGCTTAGGCTGTGCCCACAGCATTTGTATCTAAATATCCCTAGGCAAAGGGCTGAGAAATTCTAGCCTCCTCTGTACAATCTAATCTTCTGTGATCCCAGGCCTTGAAGGCTTCAGCTTCCAGCCTCCATCTGTTAACCTAGTCCTAGAATGTTTTCAGCCTCTGAGACTTACTGTTGAATAAGCTCACACTTTCTTGTTATTTCTGAACTCTGACATTTTCATCTCAGCTATTCTGTCTCAAAATTTCTCTCCAAGCTGAGTGGTTCAAACTGGCTTCTCTCAGCTTCTTACTGAATTGTTTTGCTTGGAAAGCTGCCTTTGAACTATTCAAACTACACTGCACTGACTTCATTGACTGCACAATCTCCACTACACTCAACTGAACTGCAGGAATTCAACTCAGTTCTCTCTCCCTGCACTACTTAAGTAGCCTCCCCTTATCTGCTTTCATGAGAGTTGGGCATATCCTATCTCTGACTCATTCTGTCAAATTTTACTCTGATTTGTCACTTTGTTTGCCCCTCAATGAGACTTAATTTCAAACATGCCTACTTCCTTCTATTAACTAACTTTACTTTCATCATGTGGGATTAAAGATGCATGCTAAGAATGTGTCTGTCTTACAGTCAGATCTCACTGTAATTTAGGGTCTGTGTGCACCCAAGCCAGATTATGTAGACCTAGAAGGTCTTTAGATGTGATTCCTTGTCACAGCAGCTGGATTAAATTACCTGTTTAATTTTATTTAAATAAAATTTAATTTATTTAAATTTCCTGCTGCTAGATTAAAATTCCTCTAAAGCCCCTCCACTGCATTAGGTATGTAGTACCAGTAAAGAAGAGATATTCAGACAGGCTGAGATGTCTAACGGAGACTTTATTATCTTTCTGAATTGCCTGCAAGTCATCCAAGGACTTCTAAGATTATAACTTTTATGAGAAATCACTATTCTGGAGTGGGACTTTCTTTGATTTAACTCCCTTTGACTGCTCTCTGATCCTGAAAGCAACTCCTCTTCTGTACTCCTGTAAATAATTCCAATAAGCTCATTTATTTGCAAAGTTGTGATTCAATAAAATCCTTACTTTCATTGGTTCCTTATTGGTGATGAGTAGCCTTTTTCTACTTATTTTATTTTATTTTTCATTTATTTATTAATTCAAGTTACATAAAGCCCCCTCCCTTCTACCCTCCCAGTCCCACTATCCCAACTGCTACTCCCTCTCTCATCTATCCTTCTCTTCCTTCTCCTCTAGCGTGGGAGACCCCATATATCAAGTGACATCTCAATCACAAGATCTTCCTTCTTTCCCTCCTGGTCCCTCCAGCCTACCCTCTTCCTCCTTTCTCTCCTATCCTCCTCTTTGGGTAAGGGGTCCCTCATATATTAACCCCCTCAGTTATTCAGACACATGAGGGCTAAGAGCTTCCTTTTATTCTGGGGCCTGACATGGCAGTCCAGCTAAGGTAAAGTAACCCACTAAAAGACAAGAGATTCCATGACTGAGACTCCCCCATTAGTTGCTAAGGATCTGATGAAGATCAAGTTGCCTATCATCTATATATGTATAGGGGGGCTATGTCTTGACTAAGTTTTTTTCTTCCACTTTTTTTATTGGTAGTGTTTCAATCTGGAAACCTATAGGGGCCTAGGTTGTTTGGCTCTGTTGATCTTCATATGTTTTTCTGTCCCCTCCAGGATTCTCTATTCCTTCTCTCTCTCTCTCTCTCTCTCTCTCTCTCTCTCTCTCTCTCTCATATAGGACTCCTAGAACTCCACCTAATGTTTGATTGTGTGTCTCAGCATCTGATTTTTATGTAGCTCAGTGGAATTTTTCATAGGAGGTTATGCTAGGTTCTTTTTCCTTTGGATTGTAGGATAGTTATCCTGTACTATATGGCAAAAATCCAGTTATAAGTGAGTACACCCCATATGTATCTTTCTGGGTCTGGGTTAGTTCATTCAGGATGAGTTTTTCCAGTTCCATCCAGTCCATTTGGCTGAAAACTGCAGGAGTTCCTTGTTTCTGATAGCTGAGTAGTATTCCATTGTGTAAAATGTACCAAAGTTTTTCATCCATTTTTTAGTTGAAGGCTATCTGGGTTGTTTCAAGTTTCTAGCTATTACAAATAAAGTTGCTATGAACATAGTTGAGGAAATGTCCTTGTGGTTTGGTGAAGAATATTTTGGATGTATACCCAGGAGTAGTATGGTTGAGTCTTGAGGTAGAACTATTTCCAGTTTTCTGAGATACCCCCAGACTGATTTCCATAGTGGTTGTACAAGTTTGTACACTCACCAGCAATGGAGGAATGATCACTTTTCTCCACATCCTTGCCAGCATGTGCTATCATTTGAGTTTTTTATCTTAGTCATTCTGACAATGTAAGATGGAATCTCATAGTTATTTTGAGTTGCATTTCTCTGATGACTAAGGATGTTAAACAATTCTTCAAGTGTCTCTCGGCCTCTAGAGCTTCCTCTTTTGTGAATTATTGGTTTAGCAATTTACCTTATCTTTTTAAAATTTTATTAACATTTATTTATTAATTAAGTTACATCTCCATTACAGCTCCTTGCCTCCACCACACTTAGTCCCAACCTCTCACCCTCTACCCCCTCTCCCATCTATCCTACTCCTCTAGTATGGGGTGCTGCAACATACCATGCCCCCTCAGTTCATAGTCATATAAGGGCTAAGAGCTTCTTCTTGCACTGGGAGACTACATAGCAATTACACTAGGGTGAAGTGTAACAGGTAACCAAGTACATATTCTTGTTCCTATGGGTTTGTTGATTGTAGTATAATTATCCTGTACTATATGGCTAAAATCCATATACAGGTGAATACATGCCATGTGTATCTTCCTGGGTTAGGGTTAGCTCACTCAGGATTAGCTTTCATGGTTCCATCCATTTGGTTGCAAATTATGTGATTTCCTTGTTTCTGACAAGGGAGCAATATTACATTACATTGTGGTAATGTACTACAGTTTTTTTTTTAATCCATTCTTCAGTTGAAAGATTTGTGGGTTGTTTGCAGTTACTAGATATTACAAATAAAGCTGTTATGAACATAATTGAGATGTCCTTGTGGTTTGGTGAGGAATATTATAGATATATGCCCAGGAGTGGAATGGCTAGTTATTCACATAGAACTATTACAAGTTTTCTAAGATATCACAAGACTGATTTCCATAGTGGTTATACAAGTTTGTACTCGCACCAGCAATGGAGGAATGTTCTCCTTTTGCCACAACTTTGTCAGCATGTACTATCATTTGATTTTTAGTTCTGAGCCATTCTGACAGGTGTGAGATTTAACCTCATAGTCATCTTGAGTTTCAGTTCTCTGATGATTAAAGGTGTTGAGCATTTTTTAAGTGTCTCTTGGCCATTAGAGATTCCTAGGAAAGCATCTACATCAAATGATGCTGGTCTAACTGGATTTCAACATGTAGAAGAAGGTAAATATATCCATATTTATCACTTTGCACAAAACTTAAGTCTAAGTGGATCAAAGAGCTTAACATAAAACCAGACTCCGTCTCACACCTGTCAGAATGGCTAAGATCAAAACCTCAAATTGACAGTACATTCTGGCGAGGTTGTGAAGAAAGGGGAACACTCCTACATTGCTGGTGGGAGTGCAAAGTTGTACAACCACTTTGGAAATCAGTCTGCAATATCTTAGAAAACTTGGAATAGCCCTACTTCAAGACCCACTCATACCACTTCTGGGTATCCACCCAAACAATTTGTCACCAAACCACAAGGACTTATCCTCATCTATGATCATAGCACCCTTATTTGTAATAGCTAGAAATTGGAAACAACCCATGTCCCTCAACTGACAAACGGATAAAAAAATTGTAGTAAATTTACACAATGTAATACTACTGAGCTATCAGAAACATGGAAATCATGCAATTCACAGCCAAATGGGTGTAACTAGAAAAGCTCATCCTGAGTGAGCTAACCCAGACTCAGAAAAATGCATATGTAATCTACTCACTTATAATTGGATTTCAGCCATATAGTACAACTATCCTACAACCAACACACCAAAAGGATCAGGAATATAAACTTTGTTTCCTATTAAAGGGACAATTTCCCTAGGGGTGCTACTATGTAGGCCCTTAGTTCAGAGGAAGCTCTTCTCTCTCATATGACTGTTGACCTGAGAGGGGCTGATATGTAAGGACACTCCACATCAAAGGAGTGGGATAGATGGGAGAAGGAAGACAGGGTGGGAGGGTAGTACAGGGAGGGGTGGAAAGAGGTCACTTTGATGGATTTGTAACTTGAAGTAACAAATACACATTTTAAAAAAATGGACACACTAAACCTAATAGAAGAGAAAATGGGGAAAAGCTTCAAACTCATTGGCACAGGTGACAACTTCCTGAACAGAACACCAATAGCTCAGGCTCTAAGACCAACAATCAATAAATGGGATCTAATGAAACTAAAAAACTTCTGTATGACAAAGATCATTGTCATTAGACCAAATGACAGAGTACAAATTGGGAAAACATCTTTACCAACCCACATCCAACAGAGGGCTAATATCCAAGATATATAAAGAACTCAAGAAATTAAACACCAAGAAATCAAATAATCCAATCAAAAAATGGCAAACAGTGTTAAACCGAGATTTCATAAAGGAGGTTCTGTTGGTATTCATGTGTTGATCTTGATACCTCCTAGTCTTTTTCTATTCCTCCTCCTTCTCTTATATAGGGTACCCAGAGCTACACGATAAGTAGCCTTTTGATCTTGTCTCCAAGGTAAACATCACAAAAAGCCATGGAGTGCAGTGCAGAGAATGAAATACAAAAGAAAACCTCAAGTTTTTTTGTTTGTTTGTTTTTGTTTTTGTTTTTTTAGTTTAGTTTAATTAATTTCAGACTTTATTTTGGTGGTATCTTCCTATGTACATTTTTGGCATTGATTGATCTTGTATTCCTAAGGACTTTAAGTATATCATTAAGTTATTACCTTGAGATATCTCATTAATCAATTCAGCAACACAGTATTGTAAACTTTCCTCTTATGTCTTTGTTTAATGTTTTCAAGTGAAAGGCCACACATCAAAAATATTTGGTCAGTACAAATGGCTGTTTGTGGATTAAAAAGGAAAGACATACAGTTAAATGTTTAGGAAAAGGAACACAAAATTGGGAAGAGTTGCGAAAATTGATGTGTTCAAACAGATAGTATGGAATTCTTAAAAGAATAAGACAAATATTTTTAAAGCAAATATCAGAAACAAAAATCAACAACAAAATTAGTTTATATGAAATGTGATACTGTCAGGGTGATCTGATCATAAAGAACAAGTGTCTACTGAATTCTCACTCATAATTAGAATATTTATGACATATTGCCTCTCTACAGAGATAAAAGAAAAGATAAAATAGATAAAAGAACAGAAGATAAACACCCTAAGAGCAAGAAGTTGGGGACTCTTAGATTAAAATTGTGTCTTTTGGATATGACAGCAGAGTTGAACTTATAGGTTCAACACAGTGGTGTTCATATAAATTGGGCTTCCTCAAGCTCATGCCAGGCAATATTCTAAATTGAGGATTACTGGTAAATACAATCAAAATTCATATCAAGGTATTAAATTCTCCAAAAAAAATTAAAAAATCTTAAAATTTTTTAATCTAAAGAAAAGTACAAATTTCGATATATTTGAACACTGGGCAAGAGGTATCATAATTAGACTCTTCAATTAAAAGAAAAATATATCTGCATTTGTTTGAATTATATTTTAATGGAAATATGACTAATGGTTAATAAAATCCAAAATAAATGTTCTTAGATTCCAGTTCTCTGCTAATTAAACTTTAATCTTTGTACCGCTGAAAGGAAATTTGCAAAAGTGGATTACATTATAAATCTTCAACTGAAGATTTTCTTGGATCTCTGGATGAGTCCAAATTTTAATGACTTAAGTTCTAAAAGAGGAAGTTTCTTCAACTGCAGTGAGGTACAACTTTAAAGAAAAGTGAAAGATCAGTTAAGAGAAATTCAGACTCAACACACCGTCTGAGTCTCTAAGGAAAGTAGTCTTTAGTGAAGGTATGCAAACATCTACAGGAAAATATGAATTGGCAAGGGTGGAGAGAAGTCTCAGTGAGTAATATTGCTTAACCTCGATTGTAAAGAATTGGAACTTGTTTTCCAGCAACCCCATGGCAGCTAACAGATGACCATATTTCTAGTGAAGGGGCTGGCTCCTGCTCATAGTCTCCATGCATATAGTACACATAATCACATACAGTACATACACATATATAGACTAAATAACAAAGAGGACTCAAAGGATGATGCTTGAATACTTCCAAGAGTAGGGGAAATAAAATAGACATCATAAGTAGATAGAGAAAGGGAACTGATCAGGAACCTAACATAACTGCCATCTGAGACAGCTTATTCAGCAGATAATAGAAATGGATGCAGAGACCCACAGCCAAATATTAGGAAAAACTCAGGGAGTCTGTTGGAAGAGTTAGGACAATGTTTGAGGGAGTTGGTGTGGTCATGGTAAACACAAGATCTACATAGCCAATTAACTCAGACACAGGGGGCTTCAAAGAGACTGAATCACCAACCAAAGAACATGCATAGACTGATCTTAGGCCCATTGCACATATGAAGCTGATGAGCTGATTGGTCCTCAAGTGGATCCACTAACAATTAGAGTGGAAACTATCTATCTCTAAATTGAACTGTGTTGCCTCCCTTCTGGATCCCATTTTCCTACCAGAGCTACCTTGTCTTGCCTCAGTGGAAGAGGAGGCTCTTAGTCCTGATGTAATTAGATGTGCCAGAGTAGGTTAGTACTAGGAGGAGGGGGTATGGAGGAAGTGCATCAGAGGGTGGGACTGGGAGGAGAAGAGGGAAGTGGTTGTGATTGAGATGTAAAATAAACACATAAATTAATTAATGGGAAAAAGAAAAAGATATAAACATTTCTAAAAAGAAAATATAAATTGGGATTCACTGGTAGTCAAATAGAACTAAATTTGGAGAACAGATATAAGGACCAGTGCTTGGGAGACTCTGGTACTAAATGTCAGGGAGTTGTGCAGCCTATCTGGAATTCTACACCCTCTAAGAAACAGACTAAGTGTCTCTGGAAGAGCAGGCTAGCTAGGTTAGTGAGTTTGCTGAGGTCTGGATTCAGTTAAGTACCCTTAATATATAAGGTGGACACTAATCATAAAACTCCCAAAATTGACTTTGGGTCTCCTCACACATTCAAATACACATGCTTAAGAACCTCTCTGCCATTGTATGCACAACATACATAAACAATCATACAAACATAGGTACACAAAAACACTTGCTTAAGAAAATCTGAATTATGCTTGTTATACATCTGAAAAATAGAGTTTATTTGCAGAATCGACCATAGCCAACTTTCAGAATGGGACTAAAGGAAATTCATTCCAATTGCTTCTTAAGCAAAACTCAGTAGAGTAACTGATATGATTTCAGCTTTGGGAAATCCTAAGCAGATTTTTAAAGAAACCTATATAGACCTTGAAAATATCCATCAGTCAGGTATTATATTCAGTTTGGTAGAAACTATTAAATTTGTGAAAAATTTTAAATTTAAAAATGAGAAAATAATCAATTTTTAAATAATAATTAATCTAAAAAAGACAGAAAGTATCTTTCAAATCTGGACAAGAATATTAAAATGGTGTAATAAAACTAAATCACTGTTTATAAACACAAATAATCCTGAAGGAAGTTTGCTATGACAGTGATAACAATCTCCTCCCAGTTGTGATGGAGTGGTGTTAAGCATTCTAAATGTGGATTGGTCCTGTTTGCTGTCTGTTATTTAATTGACTCTGATTGGTTAAATAAATGCTGAAGCCTGGAGATTGGGCAAAGACAGAGGTAGGCAGAACTAAGGTGCAAGGGCTTTTGAGAGACAGAGAGCATCTTGGGAAGAAGAAGGTTGTAGAGAGAAGCCAGGAGCAGACAAGGAGGACATGCCATGGGGTAGATTAAAGAAGACCCTTCCACGTGACTTGGAACATTAGCTTAATGTGGAGAATAATAGTCCAAAGGGAAATATTTATATATGGGGTCGTATTTGGGTAATAGAATTATGAACTAGCTTAGTTGGGCTAGGATTGCACAACTCAGGACCAGGCTTATTAAAATCCATCGGGTGTCTGTGTGTCTTCATTTATAATGCCAGGTTAAGGATTAATATCACTGAACCAATTAAAGATAATATAAATACTATAAAATCATTTAATTAGCCAACCTTTTTTCTAAACAGTTGAGCTTGAGGACCACTCTACATAGGAAAATTTGTATGTAGTGTTCTGTAAATCTGGTTAGAAAGCTGTGACTGTGTAAGAAATGGACCCTGTGACTCCACTTAACTTTAATAGTTTGTGAATTCCACATGGCGTTATGTTTTCTTGTAAGTATTTAGGTTTATAATCATAGACAGCTGATACTCTTTGTATTGATCAGAAAATCTCCTGTTTGAGTGGATGGTGGTAAATGAAGCAACTCATCATTGCTCAAGTTGATGAGAGTAAGAACTGACTGTTCACTCCTAAACAGGACATTTGCTCAAGACCCTAAGGCTTAGAGAATATCATGGAAGCACAATCCAAAAGAATAAAGCCAGTTACAGAGAACGACTTTAAAATGTTATATTCAGGGCATGACACAGGCACTGCAGTGATAAATTCATGGCAGTTGATGTGGGATGCACTTCATCTGGACTAGATAGAATATGTCAAGAGTAAATAAGAACAGGGAAGGGAATTACTTAAGAGGCATACCATAGCTTCTGAGGTAAGACTCAGCAGAAAATAGCAATGGTGCCCTTTATGATCCAAGTGTTGATGCTGATATAATGTGCAGGAAATATACACTATTCTTTTCTTCCCTTCTTTTTGCTTTCAGTGTTTATAACCTAAAGATTCTTTCCCTACAATGATTTCCTATAAAGACTGGCTAAACCAGGTCTTATTGACTATAACCCCTTCCTCCTTATTTATCTGCCTATAGAAACTGGACATACTTGCTCAGCTGCGTGTAATAACTCCACCTCTTTGTACAGCTGAGTGTGTGGAGTGCTTTGCTTTCTCCTGTAGGGATCCTAGTCAACCTCACCCCAGGTTTCAGTGTGTAAGTGTGTCAGTATGTATTTTCTCCATTCACTTACAGACATATTCAGATATGTCCTTGATGCCATGCTGGTTGCAGCAATAATGAACATCATTAAAAGCATTTGTGAGTCATTGTATATTTTCTCCAATGACTCATATATTATTATAATTCAAATACTAAATTAAGCTTACGTACATTCTAATAAAGGAGAATAAGCAGCATAGACAAGAAAAAATAACTCACATTTATATCAATTATGTAGTAGGTGATAATTCTAGGTCATAATAATGTAAAGCAGAATATACATGGTTAATAGTGTAGCACATTAAATACATACTGATCTGTTAGACATGTTAAATTTGTTGAATATAGGTAAAACACATAGAAAATAATGTGGTTACCCTTTATCTGAATATACTAGAAAAAAATTCAAAATGAAACTTTTTCAGTTTGTTGGAAAAAAACATTAAATTTTGAGATTTAGAAAATCCAGAATCAATTTTAAACAAAAATAATTGGAAAATGGATTCAAATAACTGAAAACTCTGATGTTTAGGGGAAGAGATTACAAGCTGATAAATGGTCCTGTTTAATGGGTTTTGGAGGTTAGCCTCAGGGACTTCCTACTTTTCCTTTTCTGTATCCTTCTTCCTCTCCTATGTAGGAGTGCATAGGCTTGAGAAAAATGAGATATAGACATAGCACAGGAAGGTCCAAGAAGAAGGGGCAGATTATTAAATATGCCCTTATACCTTTGTATATTGATACAAAATTAGTAGAATATTTGGCTAAAATGGTATTGACCATTGTTTATTGTGCAAAAATAAGATTGTATTGGATTACATCTGTATTGATCTTTGTATATTGATACAAAATTAAGATTATAGTTGGCCACAATGGTATTGACCCTTGTATATGGACGTAATATTAAGATTGTATTGGTACTCAGCTATAAGAAACAATGAAATCATGCAATTTGCAACCAAATGGATGGATCTAGAGAAGCTCATCCTGAGTGAGCTAACCCAGTCTCAGAAGGATGCACATGGCATCTATTCACTTATAGTAGGATTTTAGCTATATCGTACAGGATATCTGTACTACAACCAACACACCAAAAGGAACATGGACATAATTTTTTTTATCTTTTTCTTTTTCCTTCTTTTTTTCTTTTTTCTTTTTCCTTTTCCCTTCTCTTTTTCCTCTCTTTTTTTGTTGATAGTCTTTGTTTTTGTGGGTTTGTGTGTTTGTTGGTCTTTATTTTAGTATTCCCCCAGTAGCAAGGAGACACCTTTCACTGGCAGTACTGCCTCGTAGGCCCCCGGTGAATGAAGAGGCTCTTGGCCCTCATATGACTCCTGATCTGTGGTGAGAGACTGTTAGGCAGGGACACTCCACCCCAGAGGAACAAGACGGAAGGGTCAGGGGGTAGAGCATGGGAGGGTGGGGCTGGGAAAAGAGGACAATATGATAAGGATGTAACCTGAAGCAACAAACAATTTATTAACTAAAAAAAAAAAAAAAAAAAAAAAGGGCAGGTGGCAGGGCTGAAACACTGTGAATGGAATAGAGGATACAGCCATTCGGCCTGGTTTTGCAGACCTCCAGGTGTCAAGAAGACGTGGAGCTAAGGTAAAATACAAGAGAATTGTGGTGTTGGCCCATGCCTTTGACTTCAGCGGAGGGGGGGGGGGGAGGACCATACAGTTGGTGGTCTTATGCATTCTGGAGTCATACGGAGTGGGGTGGTGAGGGTGCATACTCTTGGTCCCACCATTCAAGAAGAGTACACCCTTGGTCCCAGCTCCCAGCACACTGGAGACAGAAACAGGCAGATCCCGGAGCTCAGGGTCAGCCTGATGCAGGGCAAACTCTAAATAGAGAAAGACTTCGATACAGGAGTGGTGGAACACATCTTTGATCCCTTCAGATGGGAAACACAGGTCTCTGATCCCAATAATTAGAGTTCAGAGACACACACATGGGATTTGGAGGGACCTAGGTTTGGAGGCTACTTACAAAAGGTCTTCTCGATGCAGGCAGATTGTCCTTTGGGATCTCACAATATATACACTGGAGCTGGTTTAGCTCCAAGGTGACAGAATGATTTCTTCTTTAACCCAGATTGAAAGATAATGCTTTGTATGTTGTCGGAAGGCCAAATTTGCTTCAGGAGAAGTACCACCTACCCCCCCCAAAAAAAAAGAGGGCAATTGTCCCAGGGTTGGGATTGGGGCAGGGCTCTGTTCTTATCTTTCCAGGAGAATCGAAGCATGCTTTCGGGGAGCCCAGGGATGGCTGGACAGCGGAAACCTCAGCAGAGAGCAGAATCAGGCACCAAGGAGGAAGAGTGACCCAGTTGATTCTGCCTGGCAGACTTCCTCAATAGCTGTCTCCATCGGGGGCCTGCAACCACCACAGCAATCCAAAGTCACCGGGACCGTTCAGCTCTACACAATGCCCCGGCAGGAACCTCAGTGAAGCCTGCAAGATCAGCTTCTGCCTACAAACCCCTTAGGTCATCTAAACAGCTGAGAACAGAAGGACTGAACATAAAAGGAGTGCACTAACATTTTTAACCATTTTTTCCATTTGGGTTCGGGCCCCAAACAGGTCTACTATGACCCAAATCAGCAGGAAGTCACTTTAAGAGAGATATGTCCCATGCCCAGAGGGTGGGGAAGGTGTTTCTCCGCCCTTCTTTTTGGTTATTTGAAGGATAATTGAAAACTCCGATATTTAGGGGAAGAGATTACAAGCTGATAAATGGTCCTGTTTAATGGGTTTTGGAGGTTAGCCCAGGGACTTCCTACTTTTCCTTTTCTGTATCCTTCTTCCTCTCCTATGTAGGAGTGCATAGGCTTGAGAAAAATGAGATATAGACATAGCACAGGAAGGTCCAAGAAGAAGGGGCAGATTATTGAATATGCCCTTATACCTTTGCATATTGATACAAAATTAGTAGTTTATTTGGCTAAAATGGTATTGACCATTGTTTATTGTGCAAAAATAAGATTGTATTGGATTACATCGGTATTGATCTTTGTATATTGATACAAAATTAAGATTATAGTTGGCCACAATGATATTGACCCTTGTATATGGACGTAATATTAAGATTATATTGGGCTACATAGGCATTGATCTTTGTATATTGATACATAATTAAGAGTATATTTAACCACAATTGAATAGATCTTTGTATATTGATACAAAATTAAAGGTAATTTTATGATCCTAATGGTATCATACCTAGAGATACTTAAAAATAAAATGTGAAGCTCTGGCCTCTTGATACCAACCGTCTAAAACGGTCTAGGATAGTTAAGTAAAACAAACTCCTAGTCATGCAAACATGTCACTTTGTTAGCTACTATGACAGTCTATCACAGATATTCTCTAAACTACCCAGTAATCAAGTTGCTAAGAGACAAGCAACATTTGCTTATCTAAATACAAGAGATGGATAGGGCATCTTCAAAAACCCCAAGAGATCTGCAGAATATGGCATTCAAAGATGTTATCTTAAATCAAGATTTTCTTTTTTTTTGATATCGAGACATATCAGCTCCTGACAGCACCCCCTATTCTACTCCAAGTAAAAGATAAGCATCAAAGAATCTCCAGTGTGAGATGGTTGAATTAGTGGCAAGCCTATCTCTTGGCATGAAAAAACCCCTTGCTCCAACTGCAGACTGCTGTCCAAAAAGGACAAAACTTGGTAGCAGGGAAGTCGACAGCCTAACTCTGCCAAGACAGGGTAGGTAAGTCCTTCATAATCCCTGCTCTACAACAAATGTCTGTCAGAGAAACAGGACCCAAAGGCTGAAGACTGATGCAGGAATGTATGGAGAGAAAATGGGAACTGTCCAGACAGTCACTGGTATGTCTTTTCTTAGTTTTGGAAGCTGCAGGCCCTGCACTTCCTATATAAGCAGATATATTTATCCCTCTCAGGTCTCTGAGGTGGTTGAAGAATAGACAGCTAGAGTCTCATAGTTAAATTTTGAGCTGTTTAGGAATCAAGAGAGTGTTATAGATTTAAGAAGATACTCTTAAAAGTGTGTTGCAAGTTAGTATGAATGTTGAATCAGATATAGACCTTTAAACTCATGGAGATGGTTAGATAGTAGAATGTTAAAGTCAGGGGCCAAATATGTATAAACTGGACATTGGGAAGGTATACTGGGCCATTTAACTCTCATAAATGTGGCATATTTGTATCTGTTGTTTTGTATAGTATTTACTGTTATAAGAGAAGGAACCATCTGTTGGACTGAAAGGGGAAACTTCTGGGGGGAAGAGGGTGAAAGGGCGGGATAGGAAGGGGGAATAGGGAGGGGTTTGTGACTGAGATGTAACTTGAAGAAAAAAATAAAGCATTTAAAAAAAACCAAAAAAATTAAAATTTCTCTGAGAAATTTGGAAGGAATATCTCCAAGCATATGGACAGTCAAAAATTGCTGAAGACCGTTGAGTAAAAATAGAAATGTAAATATGAAATTTTCATGAATAACACATAAAATCTTTTGTTGTAGATGATAAAGTAGAACAGAAGTCAAGTCAAAAATTACTAAAACACTAAAATATTTATTTATAAAAACATATAGCTTCACATGAGTTTACTAGAGAGTTGGACACAATTCATACCACATAAATTGATTTAGTAAATGATGGGTTATGTGCCCAACCAAGAAAGGAAATTGATATCTGTTAGAAAAGTTAATGGCTTTAATTACAAGTTCAAATTTTTATACAAAGCAAAATGCAGGAACTATGACAAGAATGAATAAAAAATGCCAGTGATAACTTCACCCCCAAAGGAAAATGATTTTGAAAACTCCAAATCTGTGAACATAGGACCTGTGATCAAATTCAGTGTGTCCCTAGACTGCCTTCTCATCTAGATTTTCTATTTAGCAAAGTATGTGGAAGGTTGGGATGTACACTGAAAAAAAAAAGATAATTTCATTAAAAAGAGCAGAATGGTAACCTCTCAGGTAACTAGTTCCTCAAATCATTCCCATGTGAGGCAGATTCCAAGCTGTAACCATCAAGTGGCCTATTTTGCCTTGTGAAACATCACTCTGTCTTCTGGGCACAACTCTGGATAGCACTGGTTAATTCTCAGAAGCTCTACTAAGTCAGTATACTTACAAATTCTTAAATCATTTTTGTGAAATTAACGCAGCTAAGTAGAATTTCTCAAATCATTTTGGTACTGTGCTAATCATTCGGGGTTAAGAATCGCTAATTAAATCTTTTCCCAATCTGTATGTTTCTGTTTTGTTCAAATGATAGTGTCCTTTGCCTTACAGAAGCTTTTCAGTTTCATGAGGTCCCATTTGTTGATTATTGGTCTTCAATCCTGAGCTGTTGTTGTTCTGTTGAGGAAGCTGTCACCTGCTCGATGAGTTCAAGGGTTTTCCCCACTTTCTCTTCTGTTAGATTTAGTGTGTCTGGCTTTATGTTAAGGTCTTTGATCCACTCGGACTTATCAACCCCACATCCAAAAGAGGGCTAATATTCATAATTTATAAAGAACTCAAGAAAGGAAACACCAAGAAACCAAATAATCCAATCAAAAAAATGGGGAACAGAGCTAAACCTAGAATTCACAAAGGAGGACTCTCTAATGGGTGAGAGACACGTGAAGAAATGCTCAACATCCTTAATCATCACAGAAATGCAAGTCAAGACAACTATGAGATTTCATATCACACCTGTCAGAATGGCTAGGATCAAAAACTCAAATGGAAGCACATGCTGGTGTGGATGTAGAGAAAGGGGAAGACTCCTCCACTGCTGGTGGGAGTACAAACTTGTAGAACCACTATGGAAATCAGTCTGGCTATATCTTTGAAAACTTAGAATAGCTCTACCTCAAGACCCAGCCATACCACTTCTGGGTATACATCCAAATGATTGCTCACCAAAGCACAATAACATCTCCTCATCTATGTCCATAGCAGCCTTATTTGTAATAGCTAGAAACTGGAAACAACCCAGATGTCCCTCAACTGAAGAATGGATTAAAAAACTGTGGTACATCAACAAAATGGAATACTACTCAGCTATCAGAAACAATGAAATCATGAAATTTGCAGCCAAATACATGGACCTAGAGAAGTCTGTCCTGAATGAGCTAATACAGATTCAAAAAGATGCACATGACATCTATTCACTTGTAATTGTATTTTAGCCATAGTATAGGATAACTATCCTACAACCAACACACCAAAAGGAACAGGATATAAACTTAGTTACCTGTTAGTGAGACACTTTGCCCTTGCTGCCATATAAGCCCCCAGTGCAAGAGGAATCTCTTAGCCCTCATATCACTGCTGAACTGGGTGGGAGCATATATGTAGGGACACCCCACTCCAGAGGAGTAGGATAGCTGGGGGAGGGGAACAAAGTGGGAGGGAACTGTGATGGAGATGTAACTTGAAGTAATAAACATTAAAAAAAATCACTAATTAGGAAAATAGAGAAAATCTTATATTCACCACCAGCTATCAACTGTATAGGATTATAGGAGGAAGGGCTTGGAGTGTTTGTTTTCACTTACCACAATGAAACAATGAATGAATGAATGAGATAATGAATGAAAGAGTGAACCTCAAATATTACAACAATGAATATCACAGATCATCTATGTTCTTATTCAGCTTCTTTAAAAGAGTAGCCTCTCCTTTGAGTGCTGATTTCATACATATATCTTTCTGATAACAAAAGTGTTTCTCAGAACTATACTGTTTGTTTTTATATTCTAACTTTGGAATATTGCTGAATCTAAAATCTTAAGACATAACTTAGTTATGAGTGTCTTGACGGGCCTACTGTTTGTAAAATTCAATCATGTTACATATATAGCCTCTACTTGAGGTAAACTAACCTGACTTTCTCATACAACACTTTTGTATTGTGAACTGAACTTTTTACTAATTTAACATTTTAATGAATTTAACATTTTTGTTAATCTGTTTCAGAAGTTTTAGCATAAAATGGATAAAAGGTATTTGCCAAAACTGGGAAGTAACCAATAGTGTTTCCCAATGATATAAAGGAGAAAGTTTAGAAATAAGAAATCTCCTATTTCCAAGAAAATTCTATATATAAAAAAATCTTAGCTGATGGAAACCACTTTATAAGTCAGTCAATGGAACATCAAACATAGTTCATAAAATATTCTACTTCTCCCTAAAATTTGAAAGTTAACTTTGCTTCTCATTAACATGGGACTGATAACATAAATCAGTGTTAGATATCACACTTGCCACATGCAAAGTTCTATACTCAATCTCCAACAATACCAACACCACATCTCACCAAAAAAATCAACATGTATCATCAAACTCTGTTCCTTAACACTATTGCACATGAATATTTGCTCAGTTAAACGAGCATGATCTTAAGGAGTACTGCAGATGAGGATGTCCTTACTAAACTCCATGTATATTCATCTCAAACCCCATTATGATTGGTCAATAATAGGGCCTTAGTACAGAAAATGATATAACATTATATATATATATATATATATATTGGTTTTTCGAGACAGGGTTTCTCTGTATAACAGCTCTGGCTGTCCTGGACTCGCTTTGTAGACCAGGCTGGCCTCAAACTCACAGAGATCCGCCTGCCTCTGCCTCCCAAGTGCTGGGATTAATGGCATGCGCCACCACCGCCCGTCCCTAACATTATATCTTAATACAAATCTTATATAAGTCAAACATGTAAGTTTGGGACTGGTTATCAAAGAATATATGTCTCTATATGGAAGAGATAAGATCATTCTACTTCTACATGGACAAAAGAAAGTCACAGGAGAACCCATGAAGGTGTCCATAGACCAGGAAATGAGCCATCAGAAGGAATGCATTTCAGGACCTATTGATCATGTCTGATAACTGCGAGAAATTTTAGAAATCAATTTTCTTTTTCACAGTCTGCTACATCTGTGGTATTTCATGATGATAGTGTGAGCATATTTCTGTCAATATATAGATAGTGTATGGTCTTGTACAGTGTCAGATACCTAGAGAGAGAAAGCCAATATTAATTATCAAAAGGAGATATTGTCATAATAAAATAGATACTGAAGTATTATGGAAGCTATAATTAATGAGTAAAAATGATTACTATGAGGAAATGCAACTCATGAGCTGTAAGTTTCTAGCATCATTATGATGATGTACAACAAACCCAAAACTTATTCAAATCCCAACACATGGACCTGGCCTTAAAAGAGTAAAATATCAATATGTTATTAAAATTAGATATTTTCAAATAAAAAAAGAAATAATTTTAAGCTTATACCACTTTAATTAGATCACAAAATATCCTCCCAAGGAAAATAAACATTTCTGTATTTAGTTTATTTGTTCTTTTTGTAGCTATGTTCTTTTAAATTCTACTTTTTGAATCTAAGAATAAAAGTACAACAGAAAATCCAACAATAGCCCATAAAATTATTGTATTCATGGTCAATTATTTAGGAGTTAGTTTTGGAAACATTGTGCTTACACTATGTCACTAACCCATTCATTATTTTATCAATATTAATTTATTTTATTTGATATCATTGATTACAGTAGAAAAATGAAATAAAGTAAATAAAAGCATGAGATAATTACATATTTTCCAAATTGTTATGATTTCAGTCAAAGTTTTGGTAAGTACTTTTGTACTTATTATTTTTAATTTTTTTCATTTTTTTCCATTTTTATTTTATTTGACTTTTTGCATTTATTTATTTCTTCAAGTTATACATCAATCATAGTAGTCTCCCTGCTCCACCCCATACCACCCAATCCTCCTACCCTCTTTCTTCTCACCCTCCTATCTGCTTTTTTTTTAACGTATATCTTTTCTACCCCAACAGCTCAACTTTCAGTCCATTAAAAAGCTCTTTTTCTTATGACAATAAATACAATACAAATCAATGAGAATAATTAGGCCACAATTATGAAAATTATAAGGTATGACACACATTCCCAATGGCAGGTACATACATGTTTGGCAACTGATATTAGTATTCTCTTATCTGATTATCTCAATGAGTTTAAAGTTCTATACCTAACTCAGTTTCAATCCTACCTTGCATTACCAACTTAAAAACATCTTCTTAGACATAGACCATCCTTTTAATTCCTAATTAATTTAAAATGTAACTGTGAGACTATAACTATCTAATCTTAAACGACATCAGAGACCTGAGCATAAATATATCTGAATAAACAGGAAGTGAAGACCCAGCAGCTTCCAAAACTAAGAAACAGACAACTGGCTGCCTGGACAGTCCCCAATTTCTCTCAAAACATTAGAGAATCAATGTTCAGCCTTTTGACCCAGTATCTCTGACAGACATTGTTTGTAAAGCAGGAAATATGAAGGACTTGCCTACCCTGTCTTGTCTGAGCTAGACTGTAGACCTACCTGCTTCCATGTTTTGTCCTTTTCATGCAGGATTCTGTCTACACTTGAAGTGAGGGATTTTTCTTGCCACTGACAAGCTTGCCACTAATGAAACCATCTTCAAATAGAGATTCTTTGAGGCTTATCTTCAGTTTGAAGTAGAATGGTGGGTGCTGTCAGGTCACATATCTCAATATAAAAATATCTTAAGAAGACATCTTTGAATGCCATATTCTACAGATCTCTTAAGGTTTTTTAAGACTACCTATCATGTGATAAACTATGCTAGTACCCAACAAAATGATATGTTTGAATGTCTATTAGTTTGCATTTCTTAATGATCCTAAACATTTGTAACAGTTGCAAATGTTATAATTGGATTTTGGCCATGTAGTACAGGATAAATATCTTACAACCAACACACCGAAAAAAAAAAAAAAGCATAGATCTTGTTACCTGTTAGTGGGACACTTTACCCTAATAGAGTTGCCATATATGTCCCCGTTGTAAGAGGATGCTATTAGCACCCATATGACTTTGAACTGAGGGGGCCTGATATGTAGGGGCAACCCACTGCTGAGGAGTAGGATAGATGGGAGAGGGAGGAAAGGGTAGGAGGATAGGACTGGGAGGGTTGGAGAGAGCGGACTGTAACTCAAAGTAATAAAAAAAGAAAACCCTGACCTCTAAACACACACAAACACACACACACACACACACACACACACACACACACACACACACACACACTACTTGGAAGGCAAAGGCAAGCATAAGGGATTTGCAATGGTTTAAGTTTAAATGCTATTCACGAAGGGGATGATGCAATTCAAAGCGAATTGTCCTTTTTTGATCTCAAACTATATACACTTAGAGTTATGTAAAGTTCCAAAATATCAAAAGAATTTTTTTAAACCTCAGTTGAAAGATAATACTTTTTATATTGTCAAAATCCCAATTTTCTCTTGGAAAGATATTACCTGCCAAAAAAAGTAATGCCCCAAATTAGGATTAAGGCACTGCTTTGTTGTTATCTTTCCAGGAGATTAAAAGCATCCATCAATGGAGTCCAGGAACAACTGGACAACTGAAACCTCTGAAGAAAAGAGAACAGACACCAAAGAAATGAAGTAGCCCAGGTGATCCAGTCTCTAAGACTTCCTCTATAGCTGTTTCCTCAAAAATCTACAACTAGAACAAGTCAAAATGGCTAAACCAAGATGGTTCAACCCCACAGACTGTTCCAGCCAGGTCTTCAGTAAAACCCTGAAGTTCAGCCTCTGACTACAAACTTCTTAGGACATTTAAATAGCTGAGCACAAAAAGACTGAACATCAAATGTTACTATTAACTTGCTTAACCATTTTTCCATACTTTTGTATTTCTTATGTCATTAATTTAAGCTTGGATACACTAGAATGAAATAAAATATTTTAAATTCTATGACTTTTAATTTCATAGATAAAAGTGTACTTGTTCACACATCTGGGATATGCAGAAGAAACAATTTAAAGATAATATGCCAATAAGATTACACTCCAATAAAGAAATAAATTAAGGACAAATGACAGAACAATTTTAGTTTTGTCCAGTGCCCCAGGAGGAGGTATTACAGAAAATGTAATCTCTGCTCCTTTGTGTTTCGTTGTTGTATTTAGTATCCTACATACTCTATATAGAAGCACGTTTAAAGAATACTGCACCAAATTCTGGCAGAAAGACATTTTAGAAGTTAAAATAAAATATCCACTGCAAGTCTTTTAAGAGTATTTCTACGGGCTGGAGAGATGGCTCAGCAGTTAAGAGCACTGGCTGCTCTTCCAGAGGTCATGAGTTCAATTCCCAGCAACCACATGGTGGCTCACAACCATCCATAATGAAATCTGGTGCCCTCTTCTGGCCTGCAGATATACCTGCAGACAGAACACTGTATACATAATAAATAAATCTTTATTTATTCGTGTCTAGTATTTCTACTAGACACAACTAGAAACGCATGCTTTGTTTACAGTTACGCTCTTTGTGATTTACTGACCATGCTGCACAAATTGATGGAGTCATAATCGACATTTGCAATAATGAAATTAGTTTGTGAGATTTGTGAGTCATAGTTGTTTCTGTTATTTCAGTACAGTTATTATTTAGTATATACTCTGAAAAGTTACTTTAAAACTGAATAAAATATTATTCAGAGAAAAATTGCCTATGTTTTTACTTTTAATAGAATTTCACTTTTAAAACAAACTCAATACACAGTAGTCTATGTAACATTCACTCTGAATTGTCTAATACCACTACATGTATTATATTTATATTTATAGAATGAACACAAGTGTGAAAATAGTAAATAGTCACCTAACTCAAAGAAATAACACAAAAATGAAAATAATGGACTATAGTTTGGGAAGTATTATTTGTCCTTTTTATTTATATTTCTTCAACTGTATAATCTCTAAAATGGGCATATTTGAAATATTATGAACTTTATCATCAAATACTAAAGGCTTGTCCTATGTTAGTGAAATATCAATATCTGCATGAATAATGAAACCAAAAAATCCTGTGATGATAAAATGAGAGACATTACAAATATTTTAATTGTAAAATCATTATACTCAGCAGTCACAAAGAGCATAAACTCAAGTAATTGCTGAGAACAATCAAGTTTTCCAAAATGAATGTTACTAAGAGATCCTATGATAGATAGTACCATGACAGTAATCACCAAGTATAAGTGCACATCAATTTGTGTAAAAATTAAAGCACTTCTCCAAGTTCAAAACTTTTCTTGCTACCAGTTCTGATGTCTCAGAGGAAAATGACTATTTCAGGAGATGGAACAGTCATCTCTGATGTATCTGGAAAGCACTGATGCTGTACGGAGTGTATCGCTTCTGCAATAAAGGACAAAATAAATAACTCACTGTGTAAGCAGATAGGTTTCCAAATGGATTTTTTTCAGATTCTTCTGAAGGTGTCAGGAGGTACTATTTGAAGATGAGTGAAACATACTTGGGTGGAAAGGGTACTCTGAAGATAAATTTCTGGTAGCTTGTATTGTCATTAATGAATGGACTGTTTGGAGAATGAACTAAACTTTGCCCCAGGATTGATTAAAATGGAGAAGTGAGTAGAAGAGTTTAAATAGTAACAGTAATGTATTGTCTTTTTTGTTGTTCTCATCAACAGAAGCTGGAGATGCTGCTTAGAGTTTCAAATTACAGATGGACCTATGAGACTTAGCAGGTATTGTCAGTTTTGCCTATTTTGTAAAGGGTGGATCACAGTAAGGAATCCATTCAAAGTAAGGTTTATGCTTACAGGTCTTTAAGAAATATTGTCACCCAGTATTTTCAAAGTACAATTTATTGTCTTCTCAAATTTACCAGCATTCTGATAATATTCCTTATCAAATATATGTCATGTTACATTTTTTCTTTCTTTTTTTTCTATTTTGTCCTGTTTTGCTCTTCTGACTATGGCATGATATTCATATTGCAATTTAATAACCATTATAACTACCTTTACATGGAGAATGGAGACAACTCCATAATGAATAGGTCCCTGAAGTTTCTGTGTTTGAGGGTCTATTTTGTTAAAATGTTTTGTATATGGTTAGATGTCCCAGGAGCTAGGAACACTTGTTGCTCTTGCAAAGGCCACAGGTTTGATTCCCAGAACTCACATAGTGGTTTAAAACTACTTGTAAATCCTGTGTGAGAGATCTGACACCCTCTTTTGACTCTGGACATCAGACATGTACATGGTACACAACAGGCCTGCAGGCAAAAGAAGAATATATATATATATAAAGTAAAATAAGACTACCTAAGAAAATACTAAGAAAAGGTCTTGATTATTAAGTTCTCTCTCTTGTGTAAACCTCTTTTATTTTTCCTCAGTTGAGGATATGCAATGAGAGTTGTACCCAAGCTTTAGAAATACATGGCTTGAGCTGAGCTCAGAGTGTTTCTATCTATCCCCAGACCAAGGCAGGACAGCTTCTAGTCTCCACATAATCTAATCTTCTGAAAGCTGGACCTCTTCTATTTCTCCACAACTTACTTGCTCCTCTTAGTGGAGCCAGTGGCCTCTGAGTGTGTGGGGTCATTTCAGATGTGATCTCAGGAATGCTATACTCTGTTTATGAATTATGGCATTAGGCAGAGGTCATCACAGGCCTATGCAGTCTCAGACTGGCTCCCTATCTGGACACCCTGGTGGTCATTTTGGGCTTGCTTCTTGCCTGGGTCACCCTCAGTCACCTGATACAAGGGTGAGGGTTGCCTGTCTTAGGCTCACTCCCTAAGTGAACTCCCTGCTGGGCTCATAGTCTGAGCTGAGGTTCTTCTATTCTCTTGCTTGCTCCCTGCCCAGAGTCCATCTGGACCTGCGTGACTCTGAACTAGTAATTGTTCCAGACAAGCTCCCTGTCAGGCTCCCCTAGCACTGGTCTGGTTGTCATTTCAGGCTCACTTTTATTTCAGGGAATGTTAGGCTACTAAACATTCAGATGTTCACAGGTCAGAACACTGAATACAGACATAGTCTCTCTCTTCTCTGCCATCTATTGATGTATATGTGATATAGCCGTCATACCTGCAACACCTCTAGGGGAAGGATCTGCAATTTTTATGCACATTACATCTAAATGACTAGGCAAAGAATGGAAAGCTTATTGAAATTAATAGTCTCATTAAGAATTATATGTTTAGTTTTATACTTGAATTTAGTATAATGTATTGCTTTAGTATCTGAACTATCATATGAAGACCTCCTCAATTAATTACATCACCAAAGTGAAATAATCATGAAAGAAAACTTTGAAATACATATGAAAGCACGTATGAAATTCAGTTTATTGGATTCTATTTCCCTTTGGTCATATCAAGTGTTCCATTTTGCTCTTATTGTTCCATATGAGCTCAGTGACAAATAATTTTGAATATAAGTCATACATTGATTTTTTTGGTGCTGTGCCTGAGACTTTTTCATAATTGATTTGGTGTACTTTCTATCATTTCTGCCAGTGACTACCTTTTTAACTACTTTTCAGAAATAGTTTTGAACTCATGTATTGGGTTACATCCCTTTAGCATATAAACTTCAATCTGTCTTAGTCAATATTATATTTCTGTGAAGAGACACCATGAACACGGCATCTCTCATAAAGGAAAGCATTTGATTGATGCTGGATTACAGTTGCAGAGTTCTAGTGCATTATCATTGTGGAGGGAAGCATGGTGGCATGCAGATAGACATGGTGTTGAAGAGTAAGCTAAGAATTCTACATCTGAATACACAGGCATCGGAAAAAAAGGAGGGCCACTGTGCCTGGCTTTGGCTTCTGAAACCTCCAAATCCAAACCTAATGGTACAGTTCTTCCAATAACGACAGAGATACTCTAAAGAGTCCACACCTACTCCAAAGAAGTCATACCTCTCGACCCCTGTCAAGTAGCACTACTCCCTAATGACCAAACATTCAATTATATAAACTTATAGGGGCCATTCTTATTTAAGCCACCATAGCATCACAAGTATTAGTTAAATATAAAAGTTGTATCCATGTTAAGACATTTCTTTATCAATTTAATGGAAACAATTTTCCCATTCTCACATTTTATTTCCTCTAACATAAAGCTTTTTTTTTTTTTTTGGATGGTGATGCTTTTAGAGAAATAAACACAAATATTTTGGTTCATTATACTTTTCAGTTCTATGGTATGAATAAATCATATGGTACTTGAAATAAATCATATACTAGATTTTCAGTTAGACCTTCATCTTAGAAGAATTTTGTCCAATGTCTGACAACAGATTTTGTTATCAGTAATTATCCTCCATTTCTGAGAAATATTGCTATGATTAGTGAGAAACATTTGTAAAGATGATGCCTTCTGAAAATTACACAACTAACTTCACTTTGTTTTCTGTAAAAATGAAATGATGTTGTCCTGAAGATTAATATATAGAATATTTCAATGAGTAACAGGATACTTCTATGCCTAAATGTGATAGGCATCCTTGTAGAATCAATACATGGGAGGAGGAAAGTCATATTTAAAGACAGATTTTTTTATTGACATCAAAGATCTTTTAGAATTAATTGTTAATTTCATCAATATATCAGTATGGCCAAGTAGTGACTACCCTGAGAATATATATGATAGAAGGCTACTATATTAATAGAGTAGTGTTACTCTCATTTCTTGAAAGAAGAAATGTAGATTGGTTATATAGTTCAAATTCATTTATGTATTAATCCATAGGCATTTTTAGATCAGCTGAGTTGTCAATTATTTTTAATGTATTCTGTATAACACTTCTGTAGGTAATGTCCACCAGAAGTTCAAACAATAAAAGAAGATTTGCAGTATAACTTTTTTCTCATATGACTAAAATACATAAACAAATTACATCCAATGTAAGAGAATTATCAGTCGTTTGAGTTCTTCCAATTAAATCTACTACATTGCTTAACATAAGAGATATTTCTGAAATTAAAAAAATGTAATCTAAGTAAACACTTCATGCCTGTATCTATACTAAATATATAGAGATATTTTCATATTCCACAATCATTATCATGTGGCAGCTATTGTCATACTATTTGAAATGTATAACTATATAAAGTTGAGATGTTTTAACATTATGTGGGCTGTTCAATAGCATACCATTTTTATTTAAGAAGGTTAGAGTCCATACAGTATGAAGGGATGACTGCAATGACTTCACAAATGTTCTGTTGACCAAGGTGAAATCAAAGTGGATTAGCGTGGCTCAAATTCAATAATCATCCTCATTATAGGAAATATAATTTTTAGAGAGATTTTGACATATGAAAGGAACACAAAATCATGTGTGGACAGAAAATAAATTGGATCATAGTGGTTACCTATCCAAATGCTATTGACCATGTATGACAGTTATCAAATGTTCGAAAAACCAGTAAACATATTTTCCCAGATGTTGCTGAGTCATAGATATCCTGACTCCTTGACATAAAAATCAATCCATCCAGAATTCCAAGAGCAGTAATTTCTGCTACTTTTACATATCCTCTTTCTGGTACCTTATTATAATATTCTTTGAAATCTAATATATGCACTTTTTCTATAACATGTGATTTCCAGATTTTATTCTTCTCCAAAATTATTAATTTTACTGACAAATTTTAAATATGCTTCAAGTTTCACATAGAAATATGTGGATGTTGCAAAATGTTTCATTGTAGATTTAGTCACAGTCGTCAAGAACTCTGGGATTTGTTTTTCATTTCCGTGTGTTTTCAAATAAAAACCAATAAAACATAGAAACTCAATTGTTTTCACTGATTATAAGAGCTCCATAAAAAGGCTGTTTGTACAACATGAATGAATACAACAATAAAGGATATAAAATGTGAAGGTTTCATGTACTATGGAGTACATAAGTTTCTGAGAATCACTAGCAAGAACCTCTCTTAAAACTGCAGTTGCTGATAATTCTCAAACTCAAATACCTAAAGACCTTTCCATCAAATTTGAATTCATAAATACTTTTAGTATCTGGGTAACCTTTCTTTTTTCTTCCCAATGGTTCCACATGAATTTTTTGTGCCCTCCAAACTTTTCTTTTTTTTTTTTCTTTAGGTAGTTTCCTTTAAGTGATATATCCAAACCCAAATAGCTTCTGTACTTCCTTATAAGCCATTTCTTACTCTGTGGGGAACTGGTTCAGAAGACCTGACCTTGGTTTTAAAGGAAATTGAAAGAAGAAAAGAATGGAAACTAAAGCAATGTGAAGACCTCCACTATTCAAGGTCAGAGACAAATCAGAATATAATCTGATTATAGAGAAGTTTTAGGTCACATTGATTCCTCTTTTAACTTTTTTAAACATCCTAAGTATATTGTATATGTCAAAAAGATAACATTATATCCCATAGCACTACATAATTATGTATACCAACAAATTGATATCCCAAAACCCAAGATGCATAGGAATCTTTTATTCATGGGTTTGCATCATTAACATGTAGTATTGTATTAATAGTCCAAAATAGTGTCCCTTTGTATCTGGGAGTACATCTGATAATTCTTCACTGCCAACATTTAACAATTTCCCATTGAATCAGAAAGTGGATAGGAAAGAATCACTGGGAATAATGAAAATTTAGGTATAGTCTAAATTTGGTCTGAAAATATCTATGTGATGTACCAATAGCAGGTTTTTCATTATACAAAACCTCATATAATTATGCCAAAATATATTTTAGAGTCACTTTCAAAATGTTAACTTATATTAGTTTAATGAAAAAACATATATGCAAAGAAATGAAAATAATGGTCATAATTATAAAGATTTGCCAAGAAGATATCTTACTCTTTAAGGCTTCATTGGAATATGAGACCACTTTCAAAGATAAAATGATAACAAAATGCAAGAGTTTGTAGTCAAATGCTTATGCATAGGAAGTAGCACACGGAGTTTCAAGAAAATGTAAATGAAATTTAAAGCTACTCTCTTTGGTTTAGAAAGGGAGAAAGGGCTAATTTTAAAATTTTATTTTATTATATTTTTTAAATTTTGTGTGTGTAATGCAACTGCATCTTCTCTCTCTCTCTCTCTCTCTCTCTCTCTCTCTCTCTCCCACACAAACACATATGTGCACATGAGCACAGCGTATTGTATTGATTGTGGAGGGCAGAAGCCAATTCCTGGCAGTTGCTTCTTTCTTCCATCATGTGGGTCCAAGGCATCAACTTGAGATCATCATTCTTGGTACAATGTCTTTACTATGTGAACTATCTCACTGGACCCTGAGTTAAATTTGATACATCTCTTGTGTTCCCATGCACATAGGATTTCAGCTCCTGTGTTTTTTTCTGCATATAGGGTAGCAGTTCTTTTGAACTTAGAACATCAGCACATGTGTTCTCTTCTCCTTAGATAAACAGCTCCAGAAGCTCCTTTAGCAGCTGCTACCTAATCTCCTTCTGTAATCTTTCAAGAAAATTATTCAAACTGTATGGAGATTTTTAACTTTTGCATCCACTTATGCTTGTAGTTATATGTATTTTCTATATTTGTGATTTATATACAAGAACATATATACATGAACATGCAAAGATGCTCATACAAATGCATATGCTCATTGTTTTCCATCTGTTGTTCTTATTTGTGAATTATGTGCTGATTTCCTATGTTCTTTTATTTTTTCTTAGCATAAAACAAAACATTCCTATGGACACAGATTATTCTCAACCAAAAATGAGTGACCATGGTAATGATGTATGAACTCAGGTTGTGTTTAATGAGTTGCCCAGTTTGGAAAGTGTTATCTGTCCTTTTAGTGTCCTAGAACAAAAGAAAGCCATAATGCATGAAGTAACCAAATACGTTGTGGAGACATTGAAGAGGCAGGTTGACGCAGATAGGATCTATTTCCTCTGTAGGTTTCAAATGTTATGACTGCCACAGTTGATGCAATTTGTGAACTGCCTAATTGATTCATTGTGAATGTTATACCAAATAGTCAGTTAGATACAGAGAGTGCCAGTAAATGATTAATAAATAGATAGCCCAATACAATTCTTTATTTTTCATTTGTCACATTGATTCTTTGCAGAATCATGAAATTCTAAAGAGTCAATCGATCTTCAGGGGTCATTGAATGCCTTCTTCAGAATATTTTATTTACATTCTAAGTAATTAGACATGCCACTTGTTCTTCATTTGTGAAATATAAAAATGACCCAACAAGGAATTAGTGTTTGTGACAGCACGTTCTTGGCCTGCCTGTGTTCTATTGTGTTTGAAAGTGACTCAGTGTTGAACAATGATGATAGTGAATGTTCTGAATGAGTTATTTTGTTCATTTACAAATAATTCTGCATTTGCATTTCTCAGAAGACCATATAACCAAAGAACAACTACATCTTAATTATATCCTTTTCTTCCACTGTGTATCTTATTGTCTGACATTTTGGGATATATAATACATGAAAACTTAATAAAAGTTAAATATACCCTCAAATAACTGAATAAATTACAAAATTAATTTTGAAAGGAGATTTGCTATTCTTAATAACTCAGACAGGCTATACTCTTGTGTCTGAAAGAAATGATTTTGATATTTTGAGAGTTTCCTAACATAAATTTAGTTTGTGTGAGCAATACAATTTGTATTACTTTTGACAATAAAAAGGAAACCAAGTACAAGATGGTTCAGTGGTGAAGAAAGCTGGCTGCCAAGCCTGAATACCTGAATTGATCCCTAGACTCCACATGATTGATAGAGAAAACAGCTCATGAAAACTCCTCTCTGATCTCCATATATATCCCAAGTTGTATGTGTGTGTGTTTGTGTGTGTGTGTGTGTGTTACTGTGTGTGTGCACCTAGACATATGTATGCCCCCATAGTCATAACCAATTCACTTAAATGGAAACTAAACAGAAAAACTTCTACTTCAGGTATTTCACACAATCACATTTTATTTTTAACTTTACTATTTCTTTCATAAGTACTTTTTTATTATATTTCTTTTAAACCTTTTTTGTTTTTTTATGTACTACATATTATTTAAACTATATTATTACCAATTCATTAATAATCTTATACAAGTTATATTGCTCACATTCATGCCCAGTTACTTACAGATCCATCTGATTTCTTGAGCAACCAAACTTTTTGAACTTTTAAAGAACATTAAGTCCAAAATATGATTTTCCTTATACCTTTGTGTGTGGGATCAAAAACAGGAGTTTTGTAGAACTATACAGGGTGAAACTCTTAAAGAAATCTGTGGTAGTTTGAAAGGAAATGGCATCATTGATTCATAGAGAGTGACACTATAAGATGTATAGCTTTGTTGGAGGAACCATGTCACTAGAAGAGAACTTAAAGTCTCAGATGTTCAAGTCAGGCATAATATAGCATTCTCTTCCTGCTGCCAAG
>CAJQZJ010031962.1:4075667-4133809 GCA_907164525.1 Lophiomys imhausi | reverse complement strand
AACTTCTTATTATGTAGAAAACACCATTTTAATGAAGTCATCTACTACACCCAGTTCTTTTGATTTTTCTGTCTGCTCTCCTACCACATTGACTGTTGAGCTTAGGGAAAGTGTGAAAATGACACTTTTATAATATCATTTAGGGATAAAACCTCTGTAGTTTATTATTCTATATATTGCCCAATTGTGGGTCTTTGTATTTATGCTTCTCAGAAAAGAGTTGAGAGATACACTATTTAAATAAAGATAATAAAAAAGAAATAAATGTAAGTCATTAGAGGTTAAATACTGTTATCTACTTTGTAGAATAGTTGTAGATTCTCCCCTATAACCTATTAACTGTCCAGTAACAGGTTCTTGTCTCTGATAAAGATGCCAAGTAGTTTTGCCTTTTGAAGAGGGACCTAAATCAAATCAGGAAGTATTTGTTACTCACAAGTTATTCATATACTACTGGTATATGTACTGGTGTGAATATCTTATCAGGCAGGTCATCTCTGTAGCTCACAGGGTTAACAGTTGGTTGAGATTAATTATTATTGTTTTTCTCTTACAATAAAGTGCATACTACTTTAGAGAACTATGAAAGCCAACCAGTAGCTATGAAGCTCCTAGGTTGGTACCAGGAGATATATTATAACTAAAGCATGTAGTATCTTCAGCAGTAGGGTCTTACCATCAAGCTCTCTGATAACTAGAACCAAAGACAATAGTTTGTATTATATTGGATGTCTATGGAATCTTAGTGGCCAATTAACCTAAAATAGATAAATCATTCTTACATTGAGCTTTTTACTGTTTAGCCTGTGGTGTGAGTTAGTGGAATAGTGTTTCCAGTTATACAGTTACTCCATTAAACTCTTTTTATATTTGTTTATGCATATATCTTACCAATCTATGTAGTAAGTTTCACATAGCATTACAAAAGTCATTAATATTAGGTATCTATCTCCTCCTTTCACCTCTACATTCCATTTCCATCTCCAACCCTATTTAATCCTTCCTCTTTCATTATTTCGCTTTCTCCCTGATCCCTCCCCCCATTATATAACCCTGTTCTATATCCCATCCCTTAAAATGGGCTCCCAATAGCCCCTTACTAATTTCCTTGTTTCTAGAGACATTACAAATGAAAGAAACAGCACACATATACAAAGATTCAAAACTAGTATCTATCGTGAAGGAAAGAAGGAATGTTTGTCTTTCTTAATCTTGGATATGCTACTCAGAATGATTTTTAACTAGTTCCATATATTTACCTGAAAATTATTTAATGTTTTCCAAATAAGCAAATGATATTGCAATTCATAGATGTAGATTATTTTCATTATTTATCCATCAATTGGTAGTCATGGAGATATTCTTTTTTCTTTCCTTGCTATTTTGTGTGGGTAGGAGTTTATTAAAACCAATTGTGAGAATGTTTTTGTTTTGGATTCTTTGGGGGCAATACCAGTCTCAGTAGAAGTTCCAGCAAACCAGCAAACAAGTAAACCAGCAAACCAGGAGATAGCAACTCTTTGAGGTTGAGACCATGTAATCAGTAATTCAACATATAATAGTATGATTGAATATAAGAATTGTTCTCATTGGACTCAATGTTTTAAGAACATATATTGGGATACTCCATCAAAGAAGCTACTGAAATCAACAAAGGTCACTTATTTCACACAAAAGAAATATGAATTAAACAAGAAATACTAAATAAGTAAGAGGAAAATTAAACAAAGTAGATAAAAAATACAACAGCTGTAGAAACAGTGATGTAACCTGTGGATAGATTATCTTTTTTATATATATTTATATTTAAGTACTTGTCCCAAATGTTATGTTCAACACTGTTAACGTCAAGTAATCTGTTGAGCCTATAGAAATACTTTTATTCTTGTAGATTTTGGATTGTTTTTCCACAATCTTTTATTATATGTACATTTCTCTTATAAGTGGATATTAACCATGGAGCACAGGTCAACCATCCTATAATCCACAGACCCAAACAGACAGGAACCTATCAAAACTGTCCTACAAAAAACTCCACTCAACAGTGAGTCATGAGCCCTCTTGCAAGTTCGTATATCATTTTACACTAGATGGTGCCATATCAAGCCCCAGTACCAGAGGAAGCTCTTTGCTCTCATGTGACTAATGTACTTCGGGAGTATGATATGTGGGGGCCCACCTCATCTGAAGAGAAGAAGACTGAGAAGAGGAAGGGGGAGGGAGGGAGGAACCTGGAGGGGAGAAAGAAACTGTGATTGAGACTCTAACCAAGCAAGTGGAAGAATTGTATGACAAGAACTTCAAGTCCTTGAAGAAAGAAATTGAAGAGGCAATCAGAATATGGAAAGATCTCCCATGCTCATGGATAGGTAGGATCAACATAAAAAAAATGGGCATCCTACCAAAAGCAATATACAGATTCAATGCAATTCCTATCAAAATGCCAACACAATTCTTTATAGACCTAGAAAAAGATAATTCTCAACTTAATATGAAATAAAAAAAAAACAGAATAGTTAAATCAATCCTGTACAAAAACAAAACAAAACAAAAGCAACAACAAAAAAAACACATCTGGAGGTATCACCATCTCAGATTTCAAGCTGTACTACAGAGCAATAGTAATAAAAACAGCATGGTACTGATATAAAAACAGACCAGTGCATCAATGGAATTGAATTGAAGACCCATAAATGAACCCACACATCTATGGTCACTTAATTTTTGACAAAGAATCCAAAACTGTACAATGGAAAAAGGAGAGCATCTTCAACAAATGGTGCTGGTCTAATTGGATGTCCACATGTACAAGAATGAAATTAGACTCATACTTCTCACCTTTCACAAAACTTAAGTCCAAGTGGATCAAAGACCTTAACCTAAAGCTGGACACACTAAATCTAATAGAAGAGTAAGTGGGTGAATACCTTAAACTCATTGGCACAGGTGACAACTTCCTGAACAGAACACCAACAGCTCAGGATCCAAGAAAAACAATCAATAGATGGGACCTCATGAAACTGTAAATCTTCTGTAAGGCAAAAGACGCTGTCATTCAAACAAAATGACAGCCTACAGATTGGGAAAAACTAATTTTTAAAAAGGGTAACTAAGCAAAAATATGTATATAATAAAAATAAAAAATAAAATTTCCAAATGATAATTTACCAAAGGCATACTTATTGCCTTACGAACATGAAAGGAAAAATGGTTTTAATTTCATGATAGAATGCTAGACTGCAGGTTACCACATAGCTTACACACTCTTGGATATCAGCTTATAAATTTTCTTCTTGTATATAAAGGATATTTTCATTGTTTGGTATTAAAAATTCAGTTAAGAAATTTAAAATGTTGTAAGTAAATTGAGGGTTACTACAGTTCAAACTGTTTTTCTAAATCTCTAAGAGTTGAAGTAATTTGGAGCTAATATTTATATTATTTGAGCAGGATGGTTTTAGCCCACACCTTTAATCACAGCAGAGAGACAGGAAGACCACTATAGAGTTCATTGTTTTCTAAATTCTAGAGTTACAATGCACAGGGTGGTGATGCTTCACACCGTTAATACCACCACTTGAGAGGCATACAAAATTAATCCTAACACACTGGAGACAGAAGCATGCAGATCTCTGAGTTCAAGGCCAGCCTGACACAGAGAAAGCTCCAAATAGAGAAAAACTTAGATCCAGAGATGGTAGTTCACTCTTTAATCCCAACACTTGGAAGTCACATCCCTTTGATACTACCACTTGGAAGGCAGAGGTAGTCACATAGGATTTACAATGATTGAGGTTTAAAAGCCGCTTGCAAAAGGTATGCTGAAATTCAAAGTGAATTGTCCTTTATGATCTCAAAATATATATGCTTAAAGGTATATTTAGTTTTAAAATATCAAAAGAATTTTTTAAAACCTTAATTGAAAGATAATACTTTTTATATTCTCAAAAAAATAAAACCAGTTTGTTCTAGGAAAGATATTAAGTGCCAAAAAGGTGGCACCTCAGTGTTTGGAGTAGGGCAGGGCTCTGTTCTTATCTTTCCAGGAGATTACAAACATTCACCTAAAGAGTCCAGGGATAACTGGACAACTGAAACTTCTGAAGAAAAGGAAACAGACACCAAAGACAACAAGACAAGTAGCCCAGGTGATCCAGCCTCACACACTGCCTCAATAGCTGTTTCCTCAAAAATCTACATCCAGAGTAATTTCAAAATGGCTAGCTAAAATGATTCAGCTCCACAGACTATTTCAGCCAGGACTTCAGTAAAGTCCTGACCTTTCCCACCTAAAGTTCAGCTTCTGAGTACAAATTTCTCAGGACATTTAAATAGCTGAACACAAAAAGACTGGGCAACAAATGTTACTATTAACTTGCTTATTTCCATTCTTATTTGGGCCCCCATACATCCTTTCCTACATCCCAAATCAGCAGGAAGCAATTTTAAAGAGCAACAAAGTCCCAGTCCCAGAAGGTAAAGTGGATGATTTCTTTCTTTTCTTTTTTTCTTTTTTCTTTTCTATTCTTTTTTTGTCTTTATAGATGTTTGTTGTTATTTAGGGGTATGGTTACAATTTTTAAATGTTCTTGGTAAACAAGGTTTAGGAGATTAGACCCAGGATCTCTCTCTTTTTCTTTTCTATATCCTTCTTTCTCTCCTGTATTAGGGGGAAAGACTCAAGAAGAAAAAAAGGGATATAGACATGATATAGGCATGGTAAAAAAAGAGACATATTATTGAATCTGCTTTTATATATTTTTATATTGATACAAAGTTAAGGTTAACTCATTTTAAGGTACTATACTTATGTAATTCTTAAAAATGCAATGTGAAGTTTTGACTTCTTGATAACAACTGTCACAAACTGTTTAGGATAATTAATAAATGAAAACTAATAGTCATTCAAGCTTGTTATTTTGTTAGGGTAGTAGTGTAGTGTATCACAGATGTTTTCTAAGTTAATCAGAAACCAAGTTGTTAAAACAAGCAAGATTTGCTTATTCAAATAGATGTAGATAGATAGGTGGTCTTCAAAACCCTCAAGAGATATGTAGAATATGGTATTTAAAGATGTTTTCTTAACTTCAGAATTTTTGGTATTGAGACATGTCAGCTCCTAACAGCAGCCTCCATTCTACTCCAAGTAGATGATGAAGATTGAAGAATCTCCATTTGGAGATGGCTGTATTAGTGGCAAGCTTGTCACTGGGAAAGAGAAAGCCCTTGCTTCAAATATAGACAGAATGTTACCCAAAAAGGACAAAACTTGGAAGGAGGTTTGTTGACAGCCTAGCTCTGCCAGAACAGGGTAGGCAAGTTCCTCAAAATTCCAGGTTCACAATTAATGTCTGTCAGAGATACTGGATCAAAAGGCTGAAGATAGATGTTCCTGTGTTATAGAGAGAAATTGAGGACTGTCCAGGCAGCCAGTTGTCTGTCAGTTTTTAGTTTTGGAAGCTCCTTTCTCTGTACTTCCTGTTTCTTCAGATATATTTATCCTTAATAAGTCCCTGATGTGGTTGAAGACAGATAGTTATAGTCTCACAATTATGTTTGAGTTGTTTAGGAATTAAAAGGATACAAGGATACTCTAGGTTTAAGAAGATATCTTTAAATTGGTAATGGAAGTTAGGATGTAAACTGAATTAGGTATAAAACTTTAAGCTCATAGAGACAGATAGATAATAGTATATTATTATCAGTTGCCAAATACGTATGGCCTGGACATTGAAAATGTATGTTATACCTTGTAATTTTCATAACTGTTACCTAATTGTTCTTATTATTTTGCATTGTATTTATTGTTACAAGTAAAGAGCCTTTTATTGGACTAAAAGGGTGAGCTGTTCGGGAGGAAACAATACACCCAAAATCAAAAAAAAAAAAAAAATGGATGGGAGGGTGAGGGGGAAGAGAGTAGGACAATGGAACCAGGACTGGGAGAAGGGATGAGACTATCATGGCGATGTAACTTGAAGAAATAAATAATTTTTTAAAAGTTATATAGAAGGAATAATCTAACTGCACAAAAACATTTTAAACTTTGTGTTCCCTGATTTTTTTGGTGTATCACTACTTTCCTTACCATTAAATTAAGAGATTTTCATTTATGTAGTGAACTCTGAACACGATTGCTTAGGGATAACAATTTATTAACTGCAATCATCAATTATAGCACCTTTGAGCTGACATTTTTTCTGTGGAAAGATTTTTACCAAGTTATAATTTCTCAGGATGTGCAAGTCACAGCAATATTCTTTTTTGGTTAAATAAACCAGCAAAGATATGCTATGAAAGAAATTTATAATTATAATGGACTATTCTCTACTGCTTACTTAGTGAGAACAATTTATACTATTGGGCAGTGTACATAATTATACTAAATGTGAAAAAAATAATTAAACATTATTTTCAGAAGACCCAACAGACATGGAGAGTTGTTAATGCTGGACTCAGGTAATTTTAGACTAGAAAATACACTCATTACTAATTATGTTTTAATTGACAGTTCTGGCTAAGGAAGTAGAAAAGGGCAAGCCATGATTATTGGTTGATGGATGACATCACATGCTCTCCACTGGTTTATTTAATCCCAGAAACAATTTCCTTCAGAATGGAAGTCCAGCCATCTGTAAAAAGGTAGGTGCTATAGCTAATTGACAGCTTCGTAGTTAATTAGTAAAACTGTGCTTTCTTGGACACAATGTCAAAGATTATGAAGCTAAGAATTTTGAGTTTGTTATAGGATTATTATAGAACCCAACTGATAAAGATAATATGTGTAAACCTGTGACATTCTCAAAAATACACTGTTGTATACTAGTATTGATAATCATAGTTATTTCAGCTCTTTACTTGAGTTTTGTTATTCTTCCAAATAAAAAAGTCTACAACCATTACTAATGGGGATATACAGTATTTCTACTTTGGTATAGTGCAGAATAACTTCTGTTTCCATAAACAATAACATGTAGGGGTTAAGGCTCTTGGTAGGCACAACTAGACTTCTCTGTGTCTAATGCATTGGGTAAGTGGTTTCTTCAGCAATAGGACCTTATTATCAGCTTGTGGAAAGCAATCAATATTATTGACAATAGCATGGGTTGTTTGGGGGACTCCAATGGGATGATTTGTCAAACAACTTGAGTATATGTAATCCATTCCCCATTCTGGTGATGAGGGATATTCCCAAGCCTGTTATATCTAGATCTTAAGGTAGGTTGATTCCTATCTTTCTGAAGAACCTCTACACTGACTTTCTCAGTGGCTGTACAAGTTTGCACTCCCACTGGAAAGTGATCAGTGTTTCCCTTTCTTCATATCCTCAACCAGAATATGCTGTCATTTGTTCTATTGATCTCTAAATTCAAACAAGTGTAAGATGAAGTCTCAAAGTTGTTTTGGTTTTCAGTTTTTCTGATGGCTAAGGATGTTGAATATTTCTTTAAGTGATTCAAAGTCATTTAAGAGTCCTATTCTAATAACTCTGTTTAAATCTGCAACACATATTAAAATGGATTATTTTTTTTGATTTTTTAGTTCTTTAAATATTTTGTATATTAACTCTCTATTAAATGTGGAGTTGTTAAAAATATTTTCCTAATCTGGAAATTTTTGCCCAAATGGTGTTGTCCTTTTTCATAAAGAAGATTTTTAGTTTCATGAGGTACCATTTGTTAATTATTGTTTTTAATCCCTGTGCTGTCTATGTTTTTTCTTTTCCTGTGCCAATGAGTTCAAGACTATTCTTCAATTTCTCCTATATTCGGTTGAGTGTATCTGGCATTATATTCATATATTTGACCCATTTAGATGTGAGTTGAGTTTTGTGCAGCGTGATAAGTTGGCATGGATCTATTTTCATTCTTCTATATACAGCCATCCATTATGACCAACCCAATTTGTTGAAAATACTTTCTGATTCCCAATATTTATTTACAGCTTCTTTATCCACAATTAGTTGTAAATAAATGTGTAGAGTTATATTTTTTCTTCAATTGAATTGTCTTGATCAACAGATCCCATTTTCTGACAACAAAATGCTGTTTTTGTTACTATAACTCTGTAATTCTCTAGTGCAGTTTAAGATTCAGAATGGTAATACCTCCAGCAGTTCTTTCATTATTCAGGATTCTTTTAGCTATGTTGTGTGTTTATCTCCCCATATGAAGCTGAAACTTGTTCTTACCAGATCTGTGGAAAATCATGTCAAATTTTTGGTAGGGATTGAATTGAATCTATGGATTGTTTCGGTAAGATGGTCACTTTTATTATATTAACCCTCCTTATATATAGATCTTTCGATCTTCTATTATCTTCTTCAATGTCTTAAATTTTTTTATCATGCATGTCTGTAGTGAGAATTTTGGAATTTTTATTTCTTTAAAAAACATAAATATTATAAGAAAATATCTTAATTTTAATCCCAGGTAAAGGGATATGAGGCTGGTTTGCATCAGCTGACTATGATATACTTTGTGCTCCTGCAGGATTGTGATTCTTCCAGCTGCAGATAGTTTCTCTGATTGCATGACATTTGGAATTCTGGGGACTTTTCAAAGAGTACATAAATGCTAGGGCTCCAAGTAGTATGGGGGAATTGTTGGTTGGTTGTTGGTTGTTCTTGGTTACAGTTTGTAAGTAGTCTGTGCACAAAGAAGAAACAAAATGAAGAAATGAGATAACCTGAGGGTGAAGATCAAATTTTCCCCAAGGAGCTCAACACCCCTAATCAGCAGGAAGTAGTCTAGGGATAATTTCACACCCTTTCTGACACAACTCCCGACTTTACTCAGGAATCTCTTTCCTTACATAGGTCCTTATTTTTTTTTTTTTTCTTGTCTAGTGTGAGGGGTTTTAAAGTGTGGAAGACAAAGGGTAAAGAAGGATGAAAGGAAGATGAACCCATAAAGTAGCTAAGCAATGGCTACAGAAGTTTTTCACTTACTTGATTAGTTACCTCAAGATATTTTCTATCTTTCAAGGCAATTAGAGCACAATATTTAATGCATGGAAGCAATAATTTATTCTCAGGAGTAATTTTTTCCTAATCTCAATTAAACGTTTCAATTCTACCCTATGCTTGTATTATAATTATTTTTTGCCAAAACAGTTAAGGTGATAGATTTTCCTACTCTTTATACTAATATTGTTATTTTTAAAACTTAGTGACCACTTCACACTATTGTAAGCGAAGAGAAAATATAAAAGTAAATTATTAAGAAAAAGTAAAAGTAAAAATATTAAGAAAACTGAAATAGGGATAAACTTATTTTCTGCATTTCTTTAGTCTAATAGTCACGCTTAATGAATTTCTTTGCAGTTTACCACTAATTGTTCCACTTTATCAAAAACATAATTGTAAAACATGTTGCTGAATGTACTATAACATTTCTGCTCAAATGGTGTCCTATACTACATTGTGCTCACTGCAACAGGGAAAACATATGTTTGCACAGAATAAGCACAGTTGCTCTTTTGTGAATCATCAGTTTTGCTTTTATCTCAAGAGCACTGTATATAAACAAAATAATGCCTTCCTATTTTTTGTTGGTTACTGGGGAGATTAGCTCTAAATTTGTTGCATTCTTCTATACAATATAGTGAAATTAGTAGAATATCTTTAAAGTTCCAAAGTGTCTTTAAACTCTATTCTAACTATATTTATTTCTATAAATATTGTAATCTTTGTGAGGTGACATTTATGAGAACATCATTTATGCCATGATCAAGTCATGGTACTTTAGATAACTCTGTGTCTTTGACTCCTAACTTTAACTTCCAACTTCTTGATTTCTTCTCTCTCCCACATCTTGTCTGGTCCACACTGTCTCTTCCTTCTCCTTCTTATCCCTGTGCCCTTTCTCCTGTTTAAAAGACAAGAAAGTTTTCTTTCCAATCTCACACTCACTCCCTACATGATTTGCAAACTTCATCAGAGGCCCAAACCAATATGGAATCCTAATATTCTATTTTTTTAAACAGAATAATAAGCAAAAATAAACTTTTTCTCCCACTCCATTATTTCATTAGGAATGTGATTAAAACAATTATATAACAGTCGTTTTTGTATATTTTTTAAATTAATGCAAATTAAATAAGATATATTATGTTACTAACTTGATAATTAAATGTTTGAAAATAAGGGACATATATAAATGTGTAGTCTTATTTTAGTATTTTTTCACTCATTAAAAGTTGTGTTTTAAATAATAACATATTGCCACTCTTAGAAAAAATTGGACTTGAATGAAGGAGTTGATATTTGAACATATGTGCCAGAAACAGTGCAAGGCCATCAGGGCATAAATAAAATGCTTCAGGGTTTATGGTTTTTTGTTTCTTTACGAATCTTACTTTGGCGTATTATTCCTCATAAAGCTTTCACACATTCGTATCTGGCATATGGAACAGAGGACTTATTTGTGTTTCAGGTCAAAAGAAGGAAGAAAACTGTTGTGAGGGTTATTACAAACAGAGATAACACGAGCCTAGATGTAGATGAAGGTGAACAACTGGACACAGACAGCAGCACCGTGTATTTTGAAACTCTGTTTTGGGTCTCAGGCAGAGCAGTCTACCATATCACTTGTAGTAATGCTACAGGCTTCCATTTTCCCTTTTCTTCTGTATTTCTAAACTTAACTAGTGATCATTATATAGAAGTAAATACATTCCAGTTTATACCTCTGCAGAAAGGTCTTTATATTATTTTGTAGCTACTTAGGATACTATCTCAAGCTTACTACACAAAATCTAAGGTCAAACATTATCTGAAAATTATGATATAGTTTCGGATTCCCTTTGTCTTTGACCCCTTCTAAAGATTCTTTAAGACTCTTACATGGATGCACTTTTGTTATAGGCAAATGCTCATGCAATTGTTTATTTACTCTTTGTAACCTTTATGATTCATAAAATAAGAAAACTTGCGCCGGGCGGTGGTGGCGCACGCCTTTAATCCCAGCACTTGGGAGGCAGAGGCAGGCGGATCTTTGTGAGTTCGAGGCCAGCCTGGTCTACAAAGCGAGTCCAGGACAGCCAGAGATATTCAGAGAAACCCTGTCTCGAAAAACCAAAAAAAAAAAAAAAAAAAGAAAACTTGCTTACTTTCTCTTTGTTTATCTCTATGTTGAGAACAGTTCTTAACAATTAAGCACATAAAATCTATTTTATTGAAAGGTTATATGTAAAATAAATATCAACTTTTTGATTATCTGGTATAACTAAACATTTCTTGATTCCATGTTGCCTGCCCTCTCACTGTAGATCAAGAAACAAATGCACTGCTCCTATTGTCCATTGTCTACAAACTCTTCAGTACTGTTTTTAGAAAGCAACTCTAGCTGACTGAATTTCCAATTTGACTTATCTTGATTTATTCATTTCTTGACTCCCTTTATATTAAATAGGATTTAATTTTAAAATGATAAATTGGCATGTCGTCATTTCCCCGATTTTAAATATGCTTTTTATTTTTTGAGATTATATTATAATTGCATCATTTCCCATTCCAATTTCTCTTTCCAAAATCTCTCATATACCTTCTCTTGCTCTCTTTCAAATTCATGACCTCTATCTTATTTGTTTTATACATGTACATATATGTAAGCACTTATATGTTTCTGAATAAATATACAAGTGTAAGTATATATGATGTTACTTGTATGTATGTTCTCAGGGCTGACCATATAGTATTAAATAACCAGTGTGTATGCTGTTCCATGGAGAATTATGCATCAAAAAATATCTCTATTCAAACAGGAAATACTATCTGCACTCAATCAAGCAATTTTTCTTTCATCTGTAGGAGTGTAATCACATACAGCTCACATGAGGGATGGGGTATGTGGGTGTGTCGTGATGCTTCAGATCAGTACTGTAAGCAATATCCATGTTTGTGAGGAATAATTTACAATGATTTTTATTGCTCTGTTTCTGAGTAGAATGGTCACATCTTAATTACTTAAAATAACTTTCTACAAATCCTGTGCAATAAATTCAGAGTACAATTGTGCTTTGTACTGAAACCAAAGCTTATAAGAAAATTTTCTTTTTTTTTACAGTGTCATGAATTGCCACACTTTGCTGTAATTTAAATTGATGTTATTTTTCTGTGTTTGTTTTTATGAAATACCAACATTAACACATGCTGGGAATTTTCAAATGTTTGTTGAAACATAATTAACATGGCAAGTTATATTTTAAATGAGAGTAATAAAATGGGATTCAAGAAGCCAAAATAACATAAAAAAAATCTGCAATGCTGTTCAAATTAGCATTTTCCAGGGTCTAGTCGCTTATAAGGCAAACAATTATATTTTAGCTGTTCATGTTTTAAAATTATTTGACCAAGGTGAGTAAACATAATTATGTCTCACTTCTCTGTCTACTACTACACAGAAACTTTCTTGTCTGTCCTAAGAGGATGGCTTGGTGGGATATTTCATAGGAAGAGTTATAACAAAAAACAAATACACAAATAAATTTCACATGAATCATCTTATTTCTTGCAAAAGTTTACAGAAAATTTTTAAAAAGAAAGAAAGAAGAAGGACTTGTCTGTCCAACCCTTCACTCTACCTATCCATTTGAGTAACCAAAATGGCTCATTGGACAAGGATACTTGGCACCATGTCCAAATAAATGAGTTATACTTATACTGTAGAAGTAAAAAAATAACTCTCACAAGTTGCCTTCTGACTTGGACACATTTGTTAACATATGAAATAAATAAATAAAATGCAATATTCATTCCCTGGATCATCATGTAACTCAGTTAACATTCTGATCTCCTTATCCCTTCAACACAGCTCAATTTTATATCATATTTTTTTGTTATTATCTCACTTCAACTATAGTTTTCTTCTAATTCAGTCCTCTATTCCATTGATCAACATAAATACCAAGTTAATATTGTTTCATGATATTTCTTCATAATATATTGAGAAGTAAAGAGTCGTTGTAGTCTTTTACTTATTTTAAATGATTGGTTAAAGTTTTTATTAGTTACTTTTCTATTTTGTGTGACAAAATGCACCCCTGGAAACAACTAAAGGAAGTGTTCACTTTGCTTCCTAATTGAATGTGCTGTGACAAGATGTTGAAAAGGCATGGCTCCAGCACCAGCTGGCATCTATGGCATTGAGATGCTGCTTGGTCATGCCTCAATGGGAGACAGAGAAATTGGAAAATCCTGCACTTGACTGCTTTTATATTCAGTCTAAGTTTCCATATCATGGGATGGTGATGATAACATTCAGGTCTATCTTCATACCTGAGTAAATACTCTCTGAAGAAACAATCAAGGGGATATGCAAAAAGGTGCATCATTAATGTTGAAGGTATTAGGCAGTCCAACTAGTCTACAACCTACATTGAGCATTAAAAGAGGATCCCCCAAGGAAGGGGAAATAAAATACAGATATGAAAAGACAGGGAAGGGACAAGAAAGTGAGGATTTAATAGGGACTGGGAGTCAAAGGGGGTTGTGGGAGGAAATAGAGTGAAGTTTAACTAACATTAAGGTCCATTTGAGGCATCATATGTAGAAATCTCTGAAGGAAATCTAAATGGTGTCAGCAAATAATAAGGGGGACAATGCTCTAAGTAAACATCTTTTGCTACCAAGAAAAATTTCCAGTGCCAGAATGGGTTAGATCTAATAAGTAGCTAGCTAAAGGAGCCTCATGGGAACCCTGAGCAACTCACGTTCCTCATTAGGCTATTGATTTCTCCCTACAAACTGATGGTAAGGTCCTTGCTGAATACAATGCTTTCACATCTCACTAAACACAGAGAACTCAAGTTGGTGCCTAACTAAAGCTCTTGTCACATGACTAGTGTTCACGGTACTAAAAATATTCTGCGTGTTACCAGAGGAGAAATATAACCACCAACCTAGCTACAAATCCTGGAATTTACAAAAGTAGATTCCATGAATGAAATGATAATACAATAGTAGCATAAATCTTGTGGATTATGTGGATTATGTCTATCATGTCAGTTGCATGTATGGTGAAATAATAAACAACCACTCTGGATTTAAGGTCCACTCCCTGAAACATCCCTTGACTGACACTACCTGAGTGGTCAAGAACCTGAGTCTAGATAGGCAATGCATGGGCCGAGGGGAAAGCAAATATTATTCTTCTGCTAAGGGGATGTAACAATAAATTACTTTGAATCCATTCTGCTATACCTACATATCAGTATCCATTATCAGAGAAGCTTTCTCTTGCAGTAGATGGAAACCAATATAGATAATGACCATGAGACAATCTGCAAAGGGTAAGAGACTTTGGAACAGCCAGTCTAAATAGGATTGCTTCATCAAATCTATCCTGTTAGTTCTCAGGAATTTATATGGAAAGGGGAGACAGAAAGATTATCAGGACCAGATTGGATAGATGAAAATAAGGAAATTGTCTTTCAGACACAAAGGACTATGACAAGTATGAAATCACAGAGACTATAGTGACACAAAGTGGGAATGCACAGTTTCAAGCCAGGTGGCATTCCAGAGCTGAAAGAGAATTGGACATTAGCTTCCATTTCTAACCTGAAAGCTATCTCCAATTAACAAATATTTGAAAAGGAAAAATGTGTTTCTTCTGGAGGACATCCTGTATATATGAACCAGACTTAAGGATAGGGCCCATGTCAAGCAGTATATAACTAACACAGAATGAATTCACTGGTAGGTTCATAGACTTTTTACCTCACATTTCACTGTTAGAGCTTTTACTTTTCTAGCCCCTTTTCTTGTGTATTATAGTTTCTGATACTGTGTTTCATATTTTTATATGTAAATGTGTTTCTTGTGCTTTTTCTTTGTTTTGTTGTCTTTTTAGTTAATTCTGGATTGTTGTATTTATTTGTCTGTTTTCTAAAGACAGAGAAAGAAGGCATGGAGTTTGGTTGGTGAGGAGATGAGAGGATCAGAGAGGAGACGGATGAAGGGAAACTGTTTTCATTATATTTGTATGAAAAATCTCTTCCTTTCAATAAAAACAGTTTTGTATTTCTAATATAATTAGATTAAGTTTCAGCATACATGCAACTGCCATAATAGAATTAAAGACATATATATGTCTAAAAGTATCCCCGTCTCTTCAATTTTCCAATAAACTCATAAACACAAAATTGAATGATGACTGTTAGGTTTGTGTGATTGGCAGAACTAAGTAAATGGGAAGACATTAGCAAAATGCCATATGAGTTTATGTACTGAATAATTCCTGGAGGCTCATCTAAAGCATAAGGATTATACTTAGCAAAGGTATTGAATGGTGAAATTAGATTTCTATTAGATATCTTGACTGCAGTGGTCATTTCATTATTCAGATACCTCTAAAACACAATGTTGTACATCATAATGATCTACATAATTTGTTAACTTTCAAAAAAAGAGGAAGGAATTTTTCTCTGAAATGAGTTCTTATACTAAGTGTTCTGGGCATATCATCAGTGCTCTTTTCTATGCAAAGAAGCTGATGTCTGAAGTCTCTCCTGCATATTACCTTTCATCTTCTGGGTTCCTGGAAGTTGCTAAAATATCTGAGCTTCACGTGTCTCTGAGTTTACTTCTTAAATTTACTTTTTGTTATACACACTGAAATTGTAGCCCTTTTAAAACTGTATGTTCAATTCAGAATCCTGACTGATCTACTGATTCCATGAAAAAATCTTATGAAATACAAGTGTGGTATATGTCTAGACACATCATGCCACAAACACACAGCTTCAGTGATCCAAAAAGGCCTACAATAACAGAGTGTGTCTTTTAGAGAATTTAAACTTTCAGTCTCTCTTCTTCAAGTTCTCACATGAAGGTTTTGAATTTCTTTTTACAGAAAAAATCCTATCATCATTTGGGCCACACAAACTTTCTATATTACCTCTAGTTAAAAACATCCAAAACCAGCTATATCTGATTAACCTGAAATATTGGGAGTTTATTTGTCAATTACAATGATTTTAAAATTGTAAGTTTTCTATGTAGACTGTGGTGGTTATAATAATATATCCCACATAGGTTCATAGGGAGTGGCGCTATTAGGAAGTGTGGCCTTTTTGGAATAGGTATGGCTTTGTTGCAGGAAGTGGACCAACACAGGATGGGCTTTGAGGCCTCAGAAACTAAAACCAGACTTACTGTCTCATAATCTCTGCCTGTTGCCTGCAGATCCAGATGTAGAACTCTCAGATCCTTCTCTAACATCTTGTCTGCCTGCACAATGCCATGCTTTCCCCTATGATGATAATGGACTAATCTCTGAAACTGTAAGCCAGCCTCCAAAATCATTATTCAATTGATTGGACTGACAAAATTTTAAAGTAGATGAATAATAAAATTAGTTATGAAGCAGATAATTTTTTTCCTGCAGCTATACATGAGAATTAGAAGACATACACATACCAAAATTACATCTGTTTACACATTTACTTGAAAGTCAATCTGTCCATTTTCCTTTTCCTTCTTTGAAGGTCAAAATAGTAAGTATTTCATGATGAATTCCATAAACAGTCATCTATAGCTTTCTGGTTGTTTGTTTAAGATTATGTGTAGTAGCCATATACATTTTAAAAATTATGATATTTTAAAATAATTTATTGATGTAATTAAAATAATTATGTAGTTTATATTACATAATGGTTAGCAGCGAATGTTTGTGTACATATATAATGAATTATGGACAAAAATATGAAACCTGATTTCAAATAACATTTAATAAAATAATCTTCATAGTATCAAAACTACAATAACAGATTAAAAATTCCTGATTGTCAAGTACTGAATATTTTCAGAAATTACATTAATGACAACAAATATTAATAACACAAGCCTAAAATTCTGAGAAGAGTTTCTCAAGGCTGAGATTCCTAGAATTTTTCAAAATAATTTGTGTATCTTCGATGAGACACTAATATGGAGGTTTTCACAGAAAGGAAACATCATGTACTTCATCTAAGAACACATATGAATTTCAGAAGTCACTTGCTACTAGATTTGAATATTCCTATTTCTATTTCCAATGCTTCAAGAAAATACAGAGCAGACTTCGGTGTGGAAGGCACTGATAATAGTGTTTGCTCATAGTAGAATTTTCTTGATTGTGTGTAGATGTGTTTTTAATCTGAAGTGTTATTTAATATTTATACCAGTAAGAGATTTTTTCATTGGATGTTTTTCATATAGATATCTTTATTACTCTATCCTAATAATGATTTGGAGACTGGCAATAAATTTGGAAATGTGTTTTTCCAGTGTGTGTGTGTGTGTTTATTTCATGTCTTAGTTTTTTTTCTGAGTTATAATCTATCCAAAATCAATCATGGAATAGTAACTGATAAATAAAAACAATGCCACTTCCTATCTATAATATAGCATTGTTTATATAGGAAGTCAGAAGTTTCTGAATCTCAAACATGAATATAACTATTATTCTTCTTAAGACTACAAAATATCCAATCTTTTAACATAATTTAATGTATTATTTGTAAAAAATCAGAATATTTCTAAAAGTTTTAATGAGAGATTTTGATGTTGTATCATTTATTTGTTCAGAAAATATTGATTTTTGTATTGTCACAAATTAACATGCAAGAATAATTTTGTAGCAATGAGTATGTCCAATTTTAAAACATGTTATAGTCCATAACATTGAATACAGAAACAAAATTTCAACTAAGAGAGTCCTTCACAATAAAGCAAACATAGAAGATTTAGAGAAGTGACAAGCTGACACTGTGACTTTCAAGATTTCTCATTACTTAGAAAATGCAACTAAAGTACACATCATTTACAAAATGGTATTTACTTCTCTTTAGTCAATAGAAATTTTATGTGACCACAGCTTAAACTGATCTATCAGTGCAGAAAAATCCCCTACAGTGTGCTGCATCTAAATTCTCCTCTTTTCTACATAAAACTTTTGCCCAGAGTGATCAAGAGCAGTTGTTAGTCACTGTGATCTGGAGGCTTTATGTTTGCTCAAACTGTAGAAATGCAATATAACTTGAAAATTATGGATATAGGAATACTCCACACATGATGATCAGCAATCTCACGGTATTTAGGGAGTCTATTAAATTGCTACAAAATGTCTTATTTGCAGCTTTCTTTGGCACTGAATTTGCAACTTAGCACTCTGAAAATGCTTCCATTTGGTCATCAGCTAAGCTAAAGCGCACATAATTTGTATAGATTCCAAGGATGATAATTAAGGTTATTACAGTGATAACCCCCAGCATATTTGAAGACTTCCTGGGCAGCAATAATAACTAGCTCATCATCTTTTAATTAACAGGGTAGACATTTTGTTACCTAAAAATAAAATTGAGCCCAAATTTATTGTTAGTGCAATGGTATGTACACCCTATTAACATTTTACTGTATGATTCATTCAGGATTACAATATTGGTTCATCTTACATAATTCATGTTCTCAAACTAAGATTTAAATAATTTCATAATCACTACAGAATTTTTTGGACCAATAAAATATTTTAAAGTGCATCCATGCATTTTTTTCTATGAGACTTTCTGAGCATAAAATAAATATACAGTATTCTTTTGCAAATTTTCAATATGGGTTCATAAAATGATGTTTTTATCATTTAAAACTCTAACTGGTTGCAATATAGTTATCCTGTACTATATTGCTAAAATATGATTATAAATGAATAGATGTCCTATGAATCCTTTTGAGTCTGGGTTAGCTCACTCAGGATGAGCTTCTCTAGTTCCATCCATTTGGCTGCAAATTGCATAATTTCATGGTTTCTGATAGCTGAGTAACATTCCATTGTGTAGATGTGCCCCAGTAGATGCACCATGGTTTTTAATCCATTCTTCAGTTGAGGGACATCTGGGTTGTTTCCAGTTTCTAGCTATTGCAAATAAGGCTGTTATGAACATAGATGAGGAAACTTCCTTGTTATTTGGTGAGGAATCATTTGGTATACTCAGAAGTGGTATGTTTGGGTCCCTAGGCAGAGCTATTCCAAGTTTTCTAAGATATTGCCAGACTGACCTCCATAGTGATTGCACAAGCCTGCACTCCAACCAGCAATGGAGGAGAGTTCCCCTTTCTCCACATCATGGCCAGCATTTGAGCTTTTATTCTTAGCCATTCTAACAGGTGTGAGATGGAATCTCAGAGTCGACTTGAGTTGCATCAACCAGTGCACCAAAGGGAACATGAACATAGACTTTGTTACCTGTCAATGAGACACTTTGTCCTAGTGATGCTGCCTTGTAGGTCCCCAGTGTATGAGGAGTCTCTTGGCCCTCATATGACTGCTGAACTGGGGTGAGGGACTGTTATATAGGAACACACCACTCCAGAGGAGTGTGATGGAAGGGATAGGGGGTAGAGGGTGGGAGGGCAGGAATGGGAGGGGTTGAAAGAGGACACTGTGATGGAGATGTAACCTGAAGTAATAAATAAATATTTAAAAAAGCATAAGAACAGGGGAATAAATGTGAGATAAGCTATGAAGTAATAAGGAATGGTGTCATTAAAAAAAAACTCTAACTGGATAATTTATTGTTTTGTGAATTTATGTTTACTTTTGCACTACTTGCAATTCCTTTCTTGATCTATATTTCCTGATGATAAACAGCGACATGAATATCAACTTTGTAAGTGAAGGTGAAGATATTAAAATATGGTTTGTAAACACAGGATTGTTTTAGGTGTGTGAAATGAGGAAGAATATATCTATTTTACAAATTATAGACAAAAGGTTCAATAAATTTTAACATTTTATAAACCTTAGATGATTCTCTTCCTTGATAAAAATCTGTTGATTATTTTACATATATAATACACATCTATGTATCTATACATAATATATCCAAACCTTTTATTTTAATAAAATTTAATGTGACAGATACTTTTCATACTCTTATTAAAATTGTTGAAGTAAAAATGTTAAGTTTATTATGTAATATAATCAGTCACAGCTAATTTTTTCCTATTCCTATTTCTATGTATCACCAGCATAACATTTTTTCTCCTTTTTACATTCAGAATAATTGTATAAAAGCCCTTACTCACTTGACACTTACTGAGCATTTGTTTCATGTACTTTCAATGATTTCATTGTTCATGTCTTATATTTAAGCCTTTAATCCATTTCTTTTCATTTTAGCTATTGTGGCTGATAGAAATCTGGATTAATTCTTCTACATATGGATTATCAAAAGTTTACAGAACTGAATCTAATGTATGCTCTTGGCACTTATGTTAAATATTTGTTCCTGGAGGCTTTTGGCTGCATGTCTAGGATTTCTGATGAGTTCTAAGGGTCTATACATTGGTTTTTATACCAATAACCCTTCTAGATAGCCACAACTTTTGGGGGTATTGTGAAACCACGTAGATAATGTGCAATTAGTTGTTTTCTTTGCTCAAGAAGACCTTGGCTATTCAGAACTTTCTGTGAATTGATAGTGGTTGTCATAGTTAGAGTTTCTATTGCTGTTATGTAACACCATGGCTAAAAGAAACTTGGGAAAAGGATGTATTTTGTTTCAATTTTCATATCACAGACCATTTTTTAAGGTAGTTAGGCAAGGATGCAAACAAGGCAGAAACCTGGAGGAGTTGGAGGAAGGTCTTGTACTGTCCTTCTGAGGCACCTCTATTTGGATAATGATGGCCATTTAGCTAGGCAGAGAGAGAATATGAAGGCAGAACTTCCTGGGGCTAACTAAAGAATCCTGAAAAAGTGTAGAGGAAGCTATCTTCCTGCCAGGATTTGGGAGCAGCAGAACTTCTGGGTGTGAGTTCTGTGAACCTGGAAGGAACAGCAAGCCACATGGTGGATTGAGAATAGTTGCTTTGGTTAATTTAGATGAGCTAATTGAGAGTCAGCTGAGGCCTAAGTGTTGAAACATTAAAAGGTCTTGGTGTATTTAATTATTGGGCAAAGGCCACCAAAGGTTTCAAACTTCCAGCTAAGGCAAGTCAGGTGAGCCAAGCAGCCAGCTAAAGCTATGGCCTAATATAACATTATAGTCATTAATAAATATATTAGTTAACACATTTGCAGTTTCAGGGGTGGTGAAAGCCCAGGGCTTTATCTCCAGGACAGGTCAGGCTGCTAGCTAAGGTGAGTCAGGCCTTCCAGGCCTACAAGCTTCCTTCTGGACTGCACCCTGCTACTCCATTGGCCTAATACAATAGCTTATTGTTATTAATAAATATTTTTTTAAGTTTAAGTTTCAGGTGGTGTCTAACATGGGACAGGCATTATGGGTAATAGCTTTCAAAATTGTAGAAGAAACTGCAGGTTTTGAAACTGTGACACAGGTTTGTTGAAAAAATGGCAATGGTTTTAGCTGAGTTCTATCCTTTTTTTCAGTCAGACTGGATGTTTTATGTTGTTTGATTTTTTCTCTTTTAATGGTTTATCATAAGGAAGAAGCTTGCTACAGCCTCACTATTGAATTTAAGAAGAAAAAATCTGCCAGGACTGGTGATTGAAACTAGGAATATGCCACATTCTTTCATAGGTAGGTCTTCACAGTCACTGTGTGTACTGTAGAAGACTAGACAGTTAACATGTTAATGTGAGACCAAGTGCATCCCAAGAGGAGCTGCTTGCTACTACACAGTCACCATCAACTTTTCCAGTTATGTTTCAATTTAGGACTGGTAGTAATGATAGTCAAGCCAATCAGGAGTGAACATGGAGCCTGATTTACGGCTGATTAGAATTCATGCTTACAGCCTGAGAAGGTCTGGATAAAAGGAAGTTTTCTAGTCAAAGAATGGGGAACCAAACCCAAATGCTTTACAAAGATGTGGCTACCCTAACAAAAGCTGCCTTGCAGACAGAGAGCTAAGTCTCTCATATTGTCTCAGTACATAAAGTCTCAATACATTTGGCTTCCATTTTAGTTTGTTTTTCTTAGCATACAAATGATTTTTACACTGATAATTGTGATTCTGTGTATCCTTTTTGAGAAACAGGAGATTAGGTCAGGTTAGAAGAGGAGAGAGTTTACAGATGGAATTTTAAATTACCAGCAATGACAGAAGAAGGAAAGACACAAATCATGGGTTTGAGAAAAGAATTTTATTCCACATGGCCTGGAATATCAGCATAACATGGAGAATAACAGCCCAGTGAATGTATGTATATTTGCGGTCATATTTGGGGAATAGAATTAAGGGCTAGCTTAGATAGATTAAGATTGTACAATTTAGACTAAGGCTTGTTAAAATCCATCAGTTATCTGTGTAATTATTTATAATAGTAGGTTAAGGATTAACACCACTGGCCAATTGACTATAAGTACTGGTAAATTATTTAATTAAGTAGTTTTACATGGAGGCAAGAGCTGATACACAGTCCATGAAAGGCTGCTACTTACTAGCTTGCTCATCATGCCTTCTTAAGAACACAAGACCACCAACTCAGGGTGGTTCTAGCCTTAATGGGTAGGACACTCCCACATCAATCACTAGTTAACAAAATGCCCTCAGGTAACTGGTGAACTGAGGGGGGTTGCTATGTGGGGCCCCCTCACCCAAGGAGAAGGACAGAAAGGTGAGAGTGGGAGAGTTGGACCAAGAGGGGATGAGGGGACGGGCTGTGATTGAGATGTTACTTGAATAAATAAACATTTTTTGAAAGTGAAAAAATAAAGAAAAGAAAAGAAAATGCCTTACCTTTGATGGATGCTTCTTACCAATTGGGTCATCTTTGTTGTATTAAGATGATGTAAAATCAGCTGCCACAATGATTTTATGATTTATTTTCTTCAAAAAATGTCATTGGTGCTTTAATATGAATTATCTCAAACCTGTACATTATTTTAGAAAACTATGGACATTTAAACAATGTTATTCATTTCTCAAACAAAAAAAAATTAGTCTTTCCTCTGTATGCCTCTTTCAAATAATTTTCCCAGTGTTTGTAGTTCTCTTTGTAGAGACTTCTTCCAATTTGATTGAAATTTCATTGTCAATATTTGTAACATGAAATCTAAAGACCTATAGTATTTCTGCTTGTACACAAGGCTAGCTTGTGCAAAACATATATATATATACTTCTTGATCTGCAGTATCTTTTTTATAATATTCTTTTGTGTATTCATCAAAGTTCATATTGATCAATGAGTTCTGGGTTGTAAAAGAGGAATTATTTTTGAACCTGTCTTCTTTGGCTTTATTCAGTTGTAATAACTATTTTGGGAAAGTTTGAGTAAGGATTTTTGTAAGCTGGATCATATTTAAAAAAAACTTTTAAGTGGAAACCCAAAAAAAAAGAAATTTGCATAATTTTTTACATTTTATACTTTACCACAACATGACACTTCTTTATTGATATCTATTTCTGATTGTTTTCAACTTATATGCACAAATTATAACAGTTTTGTGTAATAATATTACATGATAAAATTTTGTGGATCCAGTTATATTTCTCTGAATTATTATAATGCCTGTGTGTATATGTGTGTGTGTGTGTGTGTGCAGAGAAAAGATGACTTCCATTTCTCACATGTGGTTCTCTTTAATATTTCCTCCTCACTTATTTGATTTTTATTAGAACATAGAACTATAGAATGTAAGGGATGAAATTGGGTATCTTTATCTTTTTACAAATTTTAAGGAGGCTTTCTGCCATTCATTAAAATATTAGCTGTGTGTATGTATCTGTTATCTTACAGTAAATGTGTTTGAAAATTTTGAAGTATATGCTCTCCATACCAAATATGTTCATTTTTGTCTTCATGATGAATTGTCTTAAATACTATACTGTATTTGTTGAAACTATATGATTCATGAGAGAAGGGCCAACCAGTGACTGGCTCAACTTGAAACCCACCTCATGTGAGAGAGACACCCCTGACACTATTAATGTTATTCTGCTATGCTTGCAGACAGGAGTCTAGCATAATTGTATTTTGAGAGAGAGGCAGAAACCCACAGCCAAACAATAGAGAGAATTTGGGGAGTCTTGTTGAAGACTCAGAAAAGAATTGAGGAAGCCAGAGAAATCAAAGATACTACAAGAAGACCTAGAGAGTATATTAACCTGGCCCCATAACTCACAGAGCCTGAATCACCAATCAAAGAGCATGCATGGGTTGGACCTAGAACCCCTACATATACTTAGCAGATGTGCAGCTTTTTCTTCATGTGGATTCCCTTACAATTGGAGTGGATCTGTCTCTGACTCTGTTGCCTGCCTTTGGATTCATTTCACATAGCTGGGCTGCTCTGTCTGACCTCAGAGGGAACAGATGTATACCTAGTCCTGCTATGACTTGATGTCCGGGGGGGGGGGTTGATATCCATGAGGAGGCCTCAATGTCTCTGAGGATAATGGTATAGGGAAATGGGGGAATGTGAAGGTAGGATTGTTAGGACAGGAGGGAAGGGGTATTATCAGGGTGTAAAGTGAATAAAATAAATAAATTAAATAATTAAAAAAGAACTTATATTATTCTGATCTTTCATGCTATTAATCTGCTATATCATATCTCTGGATTTGAATATGCTGGATTATACTTGCATATGTGTACATCTTAATGTGAAAGTTTCTGAATTTGTGAGCAGCACTACAAAAGTATAGGAAATTAAAGATGCTTTAATTATTTTTCTGTTGCTGTGATAAAATACAATGGCCAGAAGCATCTTTTAGAAGGACGACCTCATTTGGGTTTATGGTTCCAAAGGGATAAGAGGATATCATGGCAATCATGCACTGCAAAAGGTAAACATGTCTACTAAAGCAGGAATCTGTGAGTTTACATCCTTAATCAGAAGCAGGAAGCACAGAGAGTGAAGTAAAATTAGGTCAGATTTTTTTTTTTTAATCTCAAATAACTTCCCAACTGGGAGTTAATTCTACCAGCAATACCACAGTTCCTAAGCCTCTTCAACTGGGGACTGAGTGTTCAAATATCTGAGTCTATGAGATGGAGTCTCACTCAAACCACTACAATTACTATGGGAAATGGGATTTCACTAATCTAAAAGAAATAATGTTCCATAAAGTAAATCATCAACATAGTGAATGAAAGTCAACCCCCCCAAAACATAGAAGAAACATTTGTTCACTATGTTCATTTTTAATTACATTCATCAATAGAGAATAGAACACATTCATAAAATGTGAATTCATCTTTCATGCCTTCCATTTTTCTTTATCATGTTCCCCTTTAACCCAATCAATTATTCCTGTTTCATTTTTTGTCATGTTATTTTTTATTATGTTCTAAATCCATTTAGTACAATCTGCAGTTGAATGGATGTGGGCCACCTAGTGGAGCATAGTTAGATCCCCAGGGTTCCTCCCTCAGTACTCATAGTTGTCAATAGCACCTCAACTAGGGTTGCAACTTCCTGAACCCTGAGTCATACCCATGCTGATATTTGTGCTGGCTTAACCTTGTGCATATCACTTTACACAATCACAGATATTTTGAGTTTATATGGGAATAAATCATTCTGTCCTACGCTTCCATGGTTGAGATTAATAATTTGGCTGTTCCAATCAATTATAACAACTCAGGCAGTCATTGTCAAATGGAGAAGAGAGATCTGGGCAAGAAATTATCTCATACAACTTGTAAACTGCACTTCAGCTCCCTTAATTGTGAAATGAAAAATTGTTCAATTTATATAGTGTGGTGATTTACTCCAATAGCTCTTAGAAATCAAAACAAAACATTTGAAATGTTGATGGTTTTACAGACAATGTTGCAATTTTATATTTATTTTAAAAAATGTTAAATTTGAAGAATTTCTTAATTTTTCAACAATGGATAAATTTTGTTCACATTTCATATTTATATACAGAATACATCCATGAGATTATTTAATTTTATAGGAAAAAATTAACAAATACCTATTGAGGTCTGTTTGTGTTTAATTCAGAACTTGAGTAGTAGTTTTGACGTGAAATGTTGTGTAAATTAATTGGTTTGGAGCACTAAAATTTCAAGCATCAATTGAATTAACTTCAACTAATAGCAACTTTACAGACACAAATTATTTCAAATATTGATATTGTGATGAAGATTAATAAAATTTACCCCCTGTTTGAATGGGAACAACAGATACATACTCAGCTCCCTAATAAAATGAAAACCTACTCAATGATTACATCATTTAGATTGTTAGTCTCTAGAGTGTCAGAGAAATGCATAATTAAAACAAAGTTCTCACCAAGGAACTCCTGGGTTAGTAACATTTAAAATTTATTGAAGATAGATATATTGTTTATATTTTAACACTACAATAAAACATGTTTTGTAACATCTCCTATTTCCCTAAGCCTACAAAGGAAATATTAATTTTTGTTAAAATCTTCTTATACATGCTGGTGATGTTTTGTTGTTTTAGAAAATTTAAGTAGGTAGAGTTAGAAATATGCAGTGTGTATGTGTGTGTGATAAAGCATTTCTATAAATTAATATCTAAATATCATGTTGATATCTTCAATTAGAATCTAATATACATTGGTCTTTGTTTCCTATATTATTTCATATTGCTATTTCCTTCTATGATAACAAACTATACCTTTGACTTCTCATTTTTATATTTAGAAAGCTGCAAAAAAAAATTTATTACCTGAGAATGAACTCATATTCTTTTCTTCCTAAAGGCTGTAGGCTTTAGGAGTAACACAGCCATTTAAAGTTCAGCTCTCAGTGCTTCTGATATACATTCATTTGAAGCCTCTAATGCCCACTGAGCTCACTGTCAACTCCTGATAATGGTAATATGGAACCGAGCCTGAATTTCAGCTCTCCGTGGGAAGCACACTTGTAAGAGGATGTAAATATCTCTTCAGGGGAATACCATAAAACTGAATTTGTGAAGATGATGCTAAAATATGACTGGTAATCCATCCTGAAAGCACAAAACCTTTCCACTGTGAAAAATATAATCACATTTACTCAAATATTTATTTGAAAAATCACAGGACTGGATAGAACCCCAGGAGCCTGTCAAGTCCATTCTCTGGCCCCTAGGCAAGACCACATTTAAACTAACTGAGACAGTAAAAAAGCTTTGCTAGCAAGGGACTTCCCCAGGCAACCCACTTTCATGTTCAGCATTCTGAATTGTTAAGAAATCCTTGATTACATTCTCCTTACATGCTAACTTGCACTATCCGTGTTGCAGTTAATCCTTTTCCCTTACAATCTAGGTAAAAAGGAAAGGAGCTTATAATTATCTATGGAAGGGTAATGATAATAATATGATCATTTAAAAGTTATGAGTATTTACCTCAAAAATACATACACACAATATAACTCAGTTTTATTGTTTTTAAGGTTTAAATCTTTGTTTTTCATTAAGACCCTTTTTCCCAAATTTATTATTCCCTCAAATGCTCTTCAATTTATGATTAATCTTTGAAAATTTTAGAGAACAGTCCCAAACAAGACAATATAGTCAAATGTGACAATATTGTATTATAATTCTTCCATATACATTATATTTCCAGTTTCTCTACATATTTGATCTATTATTCTGTTTATTGCAGTTAGCTAAAAAATACTATTCTTGCCTACTGAGTGATACATAGGTATGTATGCCACCTAATTTAATGTGAAATCTTCAGGTACTCTTACAGTGGGTTTGATAGTAAAGTGACACTAATAACCTGCTAAAATGATCCTGATAAACAACACTTTTATTGACTGAGTAAATGGGTAAGGGTAAGATGACAGTAATAACTACTATTTATTGTATCTTTTATATGTGACACCCACTTTGATAAACACACTGTAAGATTCATCTAATTTAAAAACGTTACAAAAGGGTTAGCGATTTGCTGGTTTCTACTTAAGGGACAAAGCACTGAAATGATTGATTCAAGGCATAAAACTGCTATTACATCACAGAGGAACCAAATTCTGAAATCTGTAGTTTTAGCAGCTACAGAAAAACTAAAAAAAAATTATTTAGTTTTTTTCTCAATATTTCATAAATTATTTTTATGAAAGTTTTAATGCTAAGTTGAATAATCCCAAGGTGTAGGAGGACCCTGTCAAATTTCATTTCAGTGTTTGGTAGTTTCTGCTGTGAAAAATTTAGGGGGTATTTATCATCTACTACTATTGTATTGCAGTCTTAGCTCTGACCTGGGTTAAAAGCAATTGAGAACTGACCTAGAACCCATACAAAAATTTCTAAATCACAGATATAAATAATTTTCTTTTTCATATGATTAAGGGCCTGGAATCAGTGCAGTAAACGACAAATGAATTTAGATGATACATTTGTTCAAAGTAGTAATGGGAAAAGTCCAAATATTGAGACTCTCTCCACTCTCTAGTTCCAGGCTTCTACAAACCTGGCTATTTTTAGCAATATCATTGATAAACAATGGTGGGTAATTTCCTCAGCAAGAATCTACAAACCCTTTCCTGTAGCTACAAGAAAGAATAGATATAAAGGTACTTTTTTTTGTTTTGTTTTTAAGATTTCTTCAGAAACAAGTTTATGCACCTACAAATCATTATTATAAATAAGTAAAATGCTTGATTATCAAAACAGAATATCCTGAAGCAGTCTAATCAGAATGACCCCAATAACTAAAATTATTTCATTTAATCTCTACAACAATCTGCATAAGAATGTCACAAGTTTTCATTATCATGAATATTATTACTATTATTAGAAGAATAAAAGAGGAAATGTGACCCTGAAAATCTCAGCATACTTTTAAAATTATTTTTCAAATATAGTGTAGGAATATATTCAAATCCAGGTAATATTTCAAAACTTTCTATCACAAATTTTCAAAGAATAAACTTTTGTATTGATTCCAACTTTAAGATAAAATTGAGAGAAATACACATAATACAAAATAAATAATGCAAAGTATATATCAATATAATTTGTCAATTAAAAATGGTTATCAAGACAACATAATATTAATATCAGTTGCCAAATATGTATGGACTGGACATTGCGAATGTATGTTTTACCCTATAATTTTCATAATTGTAGCCTAATTGTTCTTAGTGTATTGTGTTTATTGTTATAAGAAAAAGAGACTGTTATTGGACTAAAATGAGGAGCTGTTGGGAGAAAAAGATACATCTTAAATTACAGAAAACAAAACAAAACCAAAAGCAGATAGGAGGGTGAGGGGGAAAGAGATTAGGAGGGTGGGACCGGAGGGGGAAGAGAGATGGGACTATGATTGAGATGTAACTTGAAGAAATAAATTAATTTTAAAAACTCTCAAAAAAACCTCAAAAAATAGTTATCAAATGTTGATAAAATATAGCAAACCAGATGGCAGAGAGGATAATCTTTTAGGAAACACTGAAAGATCAAAAAGGCAGCCCATGTTCTGGTCTCACTCTTCTGAGTACTGAAAAACTGGAGACTATTTTCATTCTCATATCATGTTTTTTTTTTTTTTTTTTTTTTTTACATACACTAGTTTAAATGCTAAAATTAAGGTATAAAGAACAAATCCCAGAGATGGCAGTGCACACATTTAATGCCAGACCTTGGAAGGCAGATGCAGGCAGGATCTCTGAAATTGAGGCCAGCCTTGTTTACAGAATAACCAGGGATATACAGAGAAAACCTGTTCGGGGGAAGAAAGATATAAAGAAAAAAAAGACTATTTTAATAAAAATTATATATATATATATGTACATATATATATAAACCAAAAAAATCAGTCTTAAATTTAAACAAATGGTTGGGTTTTTTTGTTTAATTTGTTCATTTGTTTGTTTGAATAGAGAGTGAAAGAGGGTATGGAGTTGGAGAAGTCCAGTTCAGAAGATGTGGGAGGATTTGCAGAAGGAGGAATATATGATCAGAATGTATTATATTAAATATATACATTTTAAACATAATAAAGATTTTAGGATTTTTAGGAATATAAAATTAGCTACATATTTTTTAAATTCAAATGGAAATAGGAATAATGGGAATATTATTAAAATCTAACAAATATCATAATAATTCCTTATGATGTAGAATAAAAGGATATCATCAACTATATAAAATGACCAATGAGAGTACACAGAAAATATGCTTAATTTTTTTAGTAACTGTATCTGAAATCATTATTTTACCCTGTATATGTGTGTAATGGACCCTGATACCTGTAACTGCACCTACTCATATTTCTCTGAACAACTTGTACCCTCCTGTCTCCTCAAATCTCCTTTTATATTCATGTCTCTGCTTGTTTTAAAATCCACTACCTTAATGAGACACAAATTCTTTACAAGGCAGAAATACACAAAATTTCTTTTTATTTTTGCTTTGAGATTATGATTATAAACACAATCATGTTAGCAGACAAGGGTAAGGAATGAAATTATGCAATAGTTGAAAAATATTAAAAGGTTGCTATTAAAAAGACTTGATAAAATGTGCAAGAATTAAGAAAGTGAAACCTCAAGAGAGGTAAGATAAAATTCCAAATTCACAATTCCTAGAAATCAATAGTTTTAGTAATTACTCAGAGTGTAGAATTTGAAGTTATAAAATAAATAATGATAAAGCAAATAGAGTAACTAATTCATTATATAATTGGGAATGTGTTTAAAATAACTGGAATACTGTGTAGAATAATTTGTCAAACAAATTTATGACTCATGACATATAAAAGATAAAAAGTTTAAAACATCATAGATGATATAACAAACCAAAACAATACATAAGGTAGTACATGAATGTTTTGTAATGATAAACAAAATTTAGTAGATATAAAATTTTGTAAATGAAGAAAAAATAAGCATAAAATGTTCTTCATAGAAGCAGGTAAGTCGACAGCCTGGCTCTGCTAAGACAGGTAGGTAAGTCCTTCATAATTCCTGCTCTACAATCAATGTCTGTCAGAGAAACAGGGCCAAATGGCTGAAGATTGATGCTGTAATGTATGGAGAGAAAATGGGAACTGTCCAGGCAGCCACTGGTATGTCATTTCTTAGTTTTGGAAGCTGCAGACCCTGTACTTCCTATATAATCATATATATTTATCCCTCTCAGGTCTCTGAGGTGGTTGAAGAATAGATAGCTAGAGCCTCATAGTTAGATTCTGAGTTGTTTAGGAATCAAGAGGGTGTTCTGGATCTAAGAAGATGTTTTTAAAATTGTTACTCAAATTAGTATGAAAGCTGAGTTAGATATAGAACTTTAAACTCATGGAGATGGTTAGATAGTAGAATGTTAAAGTCAGGTGCCAAATACATATGGACTGGACATTGGGAATGTATGCTAAGCCATATCACTCTTATAATTGTGGCCTACTTATTTCTTTTGTTTTGTTTTGTATTTATTGTTATAAGAGAAAGAACCATTTGGTGGACTGAAAGGGGGAGCTGTTGGAATGAAAAAGATATATCTTAAACTTAAAAAAATGGGAAGAAGATGGGGTTTGAGGGGGAAAAGGGTGGGAGGATGGGACTGGAGGGGGGAGTAGGGAGGGGATTGTGATTGAGATGTAACTTGAAGAAATTAAAAATAAATTATTAAAAAAAAGTTCTTCATAGAAAAAACACAATTCAGTGTTAACCACTTTAGAAAATAAGTTCAGAAAGTCTCACAAATTTTCATTGTATGTTATGTACAACAAAACTTTAAACTATAGTTATATGTAAACAATAAATTTCACATATTAATCATTTATTTTTTTTTTCAATTTGAAAGCATAATCTTTAATTTATGTGCCACATTGTTGAATGTGATGGGGTTTCTTTTTTGCATACTTCATAGAAAATCACTGACATTTAATTACCCAGTTCCTAATGTCCTGACTTTTACCTTTAAAGATGTGCTTCAAGGAAGATGTGATAAACCTAGAGAATGAAAAACTGCCGGGCATGGTAGCACATGCCTTTAATCCCAGCACTCAGCAGGCAGAGGCAGGCGGATTTCTGTGAGTTCAAAGCCAACCTATTCTACAAACTAAGTCCAGGACAGTCAAGGATACACATCAAAACCTTATCTCCAAAAACCTAAAAAAAAAAAGAAGAAGAAGAAAAAGAATGAATACTTTTGGCAGTAGCCAACAAGTGAATGAGTGCTTACATGTTTGTAAATTCATTATTTTTTATTTTTATTTTCCTTATTGTGTCAAACTATATGAATCATAGTTAAATGTGAATAGTTATATAAGTTAATTTGATCATCTGAAGATTTTAGGTGTTTCAAAATAAAAGGACAATAAAACTCTAAAAAAAAAAGAAAGAAAAATATTCACATTGATATACTTGTTAACATATAGGACATCACAGATTTCCATTTTGACAAAACTTTTTCAGATTCTACATAAGCCAATTTATTCCCTTTGTATCAGCAACTCTGCAGCTCTGCCTCAGTCTTTGAAGCTGGCCACAGTTCCATTCAGGCCACTGTTTGGGCAGGTCAAACCCTTCTAGGCAAAAGCTGAGCCACAGGGTTTAGTTCTTGGCCTTTTGTTGTCTTGCTGAGGCTTTCTTTGCTCACCAGCTTCTTTCTGCCTCAGGGAGACCTGGCCATCAGTCCACCAGCCGCAGATGATACAAATTACTGGTCATTTCTAGCATGAGGACTCTCTAGCATTGGAGCTCTCTAGCATATATCATCATGTAACCCTCCCCCTCCATCCACTTATCCTTAAATAGGATCGAGCCTTGTTCCACCAGGCTTCAGTCTAATCTGTGCTCTGCCCACTTAGCAGCTGAAAACAATGCCAGGCCATAAACCTTGTCTTTAATCCATAGAGCCTCTCCTCGTTTCACCTGGCTTCATCCTTGTTTTTAGTCCATAAACTGATAAGCTAATTGCCCACAGCCAAGTTGATCTTCATGCCCCGGGTTAAGAGATTGTATCAGAAATCCCTAGATATTTACTAAATCTAATTTATATTAATTTAACTTCCCTTACAATAGGCTGTTGACTTAATTTAGCAGTCCCCTCTTCATCTAGGCCTGCTCCATTCTGATCTTTCTCAAAGAGGATGCATAAAACTACCATCATCATTGAACATACAACCATTTTCATGTTGACAATCAAAACAAAATAGCATGGAGTCCAGATGTCCTCCTCTACAGTTTTTTTTTAACTCCTCTACAGTAATTTTTTAACATGGAAGCTATTTATTATTTATTTATTTACCTATTTATTTATTTTAATCTACATCTCTCTGTGGAGACTTACTTTATCATTTAACCTCTATAAATTTTGACTGCCTATGTTCAGTTTATCTTTTTAGCCTTTATGTACCACTGAAAACATTTTTATATTTTTTCTTTCTCTTTCCTTTATTAGGAGATTTATTTTCAATGTGTATTTATTTGCCTCTCTTTCATGGATTTTTTTGTTTTGTTTTGTTTTGTTTTTTTTAATAATTTATTTTTTATTTCTTCAAGTTACATCTCAATCACAATCCCCTCCCTACTCCCCCCTCCAGTCCCACCCTTCCACCCTCCTCCCCCTCAACCCCCCATCCTCTTCCCTTCTTCTTTTTTTTTTTTTTTTTAGTTTAAGGTATTTATTTTTCCCCCCAACAGCTCTCCCTTTCAGTTCAAAAAATGGTTCTTTTTCTTATAACTATAAATACAATGCAAAACAACAGAAATAAATAGGCCACAATTATAAGAGTGATATGGCTTAGCATACATTCCCAATGTCCATTCCATATGTATTTGGCACCTGACTTTAACATTCTACTATCTAACCATCTCCATGAGTTTAAAGTTCTATATCTAACTCAGCTTTCATACTAACTTGCCTCATAATTTTAAAAATATCTTCTTAGATCCAGAACACCCTCTTGATTCCTAAACAACTCAAAATTTAACTATGAGACTCTAGCTATCTATTCTTCAACCACCTCAGAGACCTGAGAGGGATAAATATATCTGATTATATAGGAAGTTCAAGGCCTGCAGCTTCCAAAACTAAGAAAAGACATACCAGTGATTGCCTGGACAGTTCCCATTTTCTCTCCATACATTACAGCATCAATCTTCAGCCATTTGGCCCCATTTCTCTGACAGACATTGATTGTAGAGCAGGAATTATGAAGGACTTACCTACCCTGTCTTGGCAGAGCTAGGCTGTCGACTTACCTGCTTCCAAGTTTTGTCCTTTTTGGACAGAAGTCTGTCTACAGTTGAAGCAAGGGGTTTTTCTTGCCAAGAGAATGGCTTACCACCAATTCAGTCATCTCCCACTGGAGATTCTTCGATGCTCATCTTCTACTTGGAGTAGAATAGGGGGTGCTGTCAGAGCTGACATGTCTCGATATCAAAAAATCTTAAGTTAAGAAAACATCTTTGAATGCCATATTCTGCAGATCTCTTGAGGTTTTTGAAGATGCCCTATCTATCTTTTATATTTAGATAAGCAAATTAAATTATCAAGATGTTATTCACAGACATTTTTGTCACAGAACTTCTTATGAGTATTTTGAAATGTAAACTTCTAGTAGAAAATTAACAAATGATTGAATCAATCATCAAATATGAATTCTTATTGAATAATTAAAAGTGTGTTTGAATTATGAAGAGAAATAACTACATGCAAGTAAGCATAATTTGAAAAGTTTAATTTACAGAAATTAAAGTTACAGAATAATGTTGCAGAAAATATTAACATGGAAAATTGAGAAAGATTAGATAGAATTACTTTACTAATATTTCAGTATAATTCATTGTTCATTATTTCATTCTATCATCCTTGATCTTATCCCCTCATAAACACTTAGCTCTTTAAAAATTAGACATTTGAGATTTACGAGAACTGTACTATGATCTTGTTCAACATTCTCCATCACCAGATCCACTATTCCTCCCCTAAGGGGCCAACTTTGAGCTTTATTTTTTATTAAAATATATCAAGTCCAATGTGGGCTGTCCATATATCTTAGAGGATGTGACTTTCCACTGGCACATGGTCGATTTACTAAGGCCTACACTCCTAGAGATAACTAACCTTCCCTATCTTGACAGCTAACATTTGACAATGGCTCATTGGTTAGAGCTGGGGTTTTGTGCCTAAATCCACTCTTCTCTTCATTCTGACTTTGATCTTCTTTGGCCTCTTACAGGTCTTCTGCACATAGTCCTAACAATTGTTAATTCATATATTAAGTTGCCTTGCAGTGTCCAAAACATATACTTTCCTTGTAGCTAGACATCTCTTCTGGCTCTTCTACCTTTTTCATTCTTTTTGTTCCCTCTTCCACAGTGATTCCTGAACCTTGGATAAAGAGGGTGAAGTAGAGGGTATGGTTTGTTTAGAGCTGAACATTCTGAAGTCTATTATTTTCTACACCTTTGTCATTTAGGGATCTCTGTGTTAATTGTCATCTACTGCAAATAAAAGCTCTGTTAATGACTGTGAGACACATTAATCTATGGGCTAAGGATGAGACATTAGGAGTTAGTTTAATAGTATGACTACTTAGAATAATAACAGTAGGATCTCTAAGACCTATGACCCTTCTAGACAGATGTTCTCGATCCAAACATAGTGCCAGATATGACAGTCTATCACAGATATTCTCTAAGCTACTCAGTAATCAAGTTGTTAAGAGACAAGCAACATTTGCTTATCTAAATACAAGAGATAGGGCATCTTCAAAAACCCCAAGAGATCTGCAGAATATGGCATTCAAAGATGTGGTCTTAAATTAAGATTTTTTTTTGATATCGTGACATATCAGCTCCTGACAGCACCCCCTATTCTACTCCAAGTAGAAGATAAGCATCGAAGAATCTCCAGTGTGAGATGGTTGAATTAGTGGCAAGCCTATCTCTTGGCATGTAAAAACTCCTTGCTTCAACTGCAGACAGACTGCTGTCCAAAAAGGACAAAACTTGGTAGCAGGGAAGTCGACAGCCTAGCTCTGCCAAGACAGGGTAGGTTAGTCCTTCACAATCCCTGCTCTACAATAAATGTCTGTCAGAGAAACAGGACCAAAAGGCTGAAGACTGATGCTGGAATGTATGGAGAGAAAATGGGAACTGTCCAGGTAGTCACTGGTTTGTCTTTTCTTAGTATTGGAAGCTTCAGGCCCTGCACTTCCTATATAATCAGATATATTTATCCTTCTCAGATCTCTGAGGTGGTTGAAGAATAGACAGCTTGAGTCTCATAGCTAAATTTTGAGTTGTTTAGGAATCAAGAGGGCGTTCTAGATCTAAGAAGATGGTTATAATAGTGATGCAAGTTAGTATGAAAGCTAAGTCAGTTATAGAACTTTAAACTCATGGAGATGGTTAAAAGGTAGAAAGTTAAAGTCAGGGGCCAAATATGTATGAATTGGACATTGGGAAGGTATACTGGGCCATTTAACTCTCATAAATGTGGCATATTTAATTCTGCTGTTTTGTATAGAATTTACTGTTATAAAAGAAAGAACCATTTGTTGGATTGAAAAGGGAAGCTGTTGGGGGGGAAGAGGGTGGAAGGGTGGGACAGGAAGGGAGAATAGGGAAGGGTTTGTGACTGGGATGTAACTTGAAGAAAAAAAATAAAGTACTTATATAAAAAAATTATTTTCATTGTTACTTCATAGCAGTAATTTTGTTAATGTTATGAATCCTAATGTAAGTTTCTGATATGTCACCTCTGTGAAAGGGTTGTCCAATCCTCAAAGAGGTCACAACCCACAGGTGGATAACCACTGCAATAGAATAATCCCTCACTTCTAATTCCTCATAAAACAACAAGATAACTTTTCCTGAGATTTCAAAACATCATACTAATGATACATTCGTTTTACTTTTTGTCTTCTAGAAGCTATGTGCATTAAATGCATTTTTTATTAATTTGGAGATGAGGAACACCCAATAGGAGAAAACTAGAAAAATTATTATTCATTATATTTCCCAACTGAATATGTTTTTTTAATTTGGGAATTTTATATAATGCAACTCAATCACACTCACTTTCCACTATTTCAAGGACTGTCCCCCATTCCTTAAGACTTTCCCTTCTCACAAAAATAAAGTTCAAGTTCTGTTGCCCATATACTCACTGTGCTGCAGGTCTTTAATTCCAGCATTTGGAGGCAGAAGCAGGCACTGAATTCAACACCAGCCTGAGAGTAAGTTCCAGTAAGCCTAGACTACACAGAGAAATACTGTCTTGAAAAACAAAACAAAAAAGCAAACAAACAAACAAACGAAAAACAAGTATTTTAACCATAGATGTCCGCAGACAATCGTTCTTGAGCTCAATGATCTGGATGTATGATAAATGTGGTAGGTGTAAGATTTTCATAGGAAGGTCCAGAAACTTTAGTTTGTAATAGTGAAAATGTCTTTATTTGGAAAAATTAATGCATAAAGTCATTGGAAATTAAACATTGAATATGAGTTTCTTACTAATTAGTATAAAATAGTATAGTGTATATTTTGTCAGTTCCCTTAAATAACTCAAGGGCATATAAGGAAAGTTTGAGTAATACCAAACAATACTTCTGTTCATTCTTTATATATTACCAAGAAATCATTGTTTTTCTGCCCAAGGAAATATTCAGTCTTTTGAGCAGTATTTTTTCCATATACATTGACAAGCAGCAGAGTTATATATCATGAGTTTTTACTAAAAATGGCATATGTACCTCATGAAACACAGTAATAAATTCACATTGTATATATTTTATTGTCATTCCACTGTTTCCAATGATAATAGCTTGCATGGTTTCCAATCAGACAGCCATCGGTATGGAAATATGGAATTGAACAAGATCTCCCAACCCTAATCAAGAAGCATCACCAATGAACATCTGCTGTCAAAGGAAAAATCATATTCTCCAATAGAGTATATTAATCACACGTAAGAGCAGGCTCAATACTCACCTGTTGATGGTCGAAACAAAATGAACTCAATTGTATTCTTGTAGACTTTTTTTCTCTCATACTGATTTGTTTTCGCTTTTTTTCCCCCTTCTGGTTTTTTGCTTGTATAATCTGGTTTCCAATTTGAGTGTGTATATGTTTCTTGTTTTTTTTTAATTATTGTATTATTTTTGATTGGTTATTTTCATTTTCCTGAATGTATTTTGTTTTCTAGAGGAATAATGAAAAGAAAGGATTGCAGTTCAGGTAGGGTTGGTTGGCGTATCTAGGGTGATAGGGGAGGGGAGACTTAAGATATCATCTAACTCAACTCAGAGTGGACAATATTAATAAAACTAATGACAGCAGCTGTTTTTGATGATGTGGGAAAAATGGAATACTTATTAACTGTGCAGTCACAATGTAAGACTGGATAGTCCTCAAAAAGCAATAGTAAGATAAATCAAACAATCCATCAATCCCACACTTGAGCATATATCCAAAGGACACCATTCCTATGAAGGAGATACCTGCTAGTTCATATTCATTACTGTTTTGTGCAAAATAAATATCCAGAGACTTGAAACACTCTAGAATGCCACATATCAGATGAAGAAAGAATAAATAAATTGTGCTATATTTACATAATGTAACATGATTCATCTATTAAGAAAAATGAAATTTTCAACTAAATAGATGTGGATGGAAACAGTTATTGTGAGAGAAGTGACCCAGACAAAGAGAGTCAAAATTATGTTTTCTCTCATCTGCAGTTAGCAATGATATGTGAATTTCATTTGGAATATCCCTAGAGATCCGAAAATTAATAAATAACGATGAAAAAGAGCTTTTAAAGGTGTGTGATGGAACACACAGGTATAAAGGGGTCAAAATGAAAGTATGAAACACAAATTGAGGAAAGTATGGTAACGTAGAGGGGAGAATAAGGGAAATAAAATAATGATAAAGATATTTTCAAATTATATGAAAATCTGACAATGTAAATGCTACCAGTACACACACATGCACACCCCCACAAACATGTACACCCCCTCATACATGCACAGCCCACACACACTCAAAGAGAGAGAGACCCCCATAAACACACATATACATCATACACACAGAGACAATGAGTTTAAATGTCCTATAATGGAGCAACAATGCCCCTAAAAACGGAATGAGAGTAATAAAATATGAAGACTAGTGTCAGGAAAGGGTTACATCTTACGTATTATGGTCCTATAATCCCACACAAATTACAGACTATTGTCAATGCCCTTTTACTAAGTGCTAGAACTTTTGGTAAGACCTAGAAGCCTCAATTCTTACTGCCTAGCTTCCACAGAGCTTGTAGGTGCTATATATCAGACAGAAGGTGAAAAGTAAGCATCAATCTTATCCATGTGTGAACCCTTTGAGCTACTATAATGTCTGACTTGCCAAGACATGATCATTGCTGCAATAATAGCAAGAATATCACTTAATGTAAACAATTTCATAGTGGATAGAACTCTAACTACACAAGATAAATTGCAGGTATTGGTAATATGGTTGGGAAAAGAATGCGTTGTTAAATAGGCCACCATATCTAGTTGGATAAACTACTATTATAATTCAGCTAAACCAGCATAGCATTAAACTAACTCCTTATGAATTATTCTTAGAATAATGAGTCACTCAATTCTGAGGAATAGTTTCTATTTTTTTGGAGGAGGTGATTAGCATAGACAGCCACAACTCTATGGCTCTATGGCAAAAGGGAGAGAATGAGACACTGCCAAATGTTCAGCCCTAAATGAAACATATCTATTGCAATACATGCTTTCAAGGCCCAGTTTTCATTTGGAAGAGGAGACAGAAGTAGTGTAGCCATAGTTGACCACTACATAGTGGACTACTACATGAAACTGTGTCTTCTGGATAGAGCAGGGCAAATGAACATATGAACTAACAGTGATTGTGACCTATGAGCATGACTGAGTCAGATCAATCCAAAGCATGGAGAAGGGAGTTGGGTATGAAATCTCTAATTCATTGGGATAATTTAGTGGGGGACTTGTCATTATTCCTCTCTGTATTTAGATATATAATAATTAATTTATTATTGGAGTTGCAAGTATATGTAGTTAATATATCAGATTAAAATATCCTATCATCTCTCTATCATCTATCTATATCTATATCTAACTTTCTATCTGCCTGTCTGTCTGTCTGTCTGTCTGCCTGCCTATCTATCTATCTATCTATCTATCTATCTATCTATCTATCTATCTATCTATCTTCATCATCATCATCATCATCATCATCATCATCATCATCATCATCTTTTGTCACCCATCATCTGTTGCTCTATACCAGTGTTCTCAATCTTGCTAATGCTGTGATCCTTTAATACAGTCTCTCATGCTGTAGCGATGCCCAACCATAAAATTATTTTCTTTGCTACTTCATAGCTGTAATGTTGCCACTGTTATGAATTATAATGTAAATACTTGCATTTTCCAATGATCCTAAATGACCCCCCATGAAAAGATTGTTCAACCTCTGGAAGGGTCACAATGCACAAGTTCAGATCCATTGCTCTATACATTTCACTTCTTCCATTCTCCCCTTTATTTCTCCTTTCTTTCTGACATCCATGTATCAATTTCTCCAATCATTTCTCTGTACCTACTTAATATGATTTGTTGATCTGCATTAAAGTAACATTCTAAATTGATATTGAACTAGAAATTATTTATTGCTGATGCATTTAACACTGCTTGCTTCCTATATTATTTTATTCTCTTGTTTTGTCTATGAACTTTCACACTAACAGTATAAAGCAAGAAAACTCATTCCTATCACCTATTTGCATAATTACAAAGCTTCGATTTTACTTAATTATCAAATATCATAGTAATATTCTTAACTCTAATTCAGTTAGTCAACAGTGCACACAACAGGGGAGTGCACTTCATTTTCCTTTTCTTTTTTTTTTTTTTTTGCACGACACTCATTTCCAACCTCACATAGGTATGTTCATTTTCCCAGCTGCCAATCCTTAAGTCAAATGATTTCAAAATTTGCCATGCCTTTAAAATCTTTTTTATTTAGAGCCTGAGCTGTTTGTGTTCTGTTCAGGAAGTTGTCACCTGTGCTGATGAGTTCGAGGGTTTTCCCCACTTTTTCTTCTAATAGTTTATAATCAGATTTTAGCCATATAGTACAGGATAGCTATACTACAACCAATGCACCAAAGAGAACATGAACATAGACTTTGTTTCCTGTCAATGAGACACTTTGCCCTAGTGGTGCTGCCTTATAGGTCCTTAGTGTATGAGGAGGTTCTTGGCCCTCATATGACTGCTGAACTGGGGTAGGGGACTGAAATGTAGGGACACTCCACTCCAGAGGAATGGAATGGAAGGGACAGGGGGTAGAGGGTGGGAAGGCGGAACTGGGAGGAGTAGAAAGAGGGCACTGTGATGGAGATGTAACCTGAAGTAATGAATAAACATTTTTAAAAATCTTTTGTCATAGTCTGCATTCTTTCTTAAATTTTTGATATGCTAATTGTGCTTTAACATTCTTTAATATTTATTGTTTATGTCATAAAGTTTTAAAAGCTTCAAGAAATTCATAATTATATGTATTCTCTATTGTATTATTACATATAATATAATCCTATATTATATATAAATATATATAATTAACAATATGTAATAATAAATAAATAAATAATAAATAAATATGTAAATTTAATTACCCTTATGCCCCTTTAGTCTGTTTTCCTCCCCTACAATTGTCAACCTCATGGAACCCATTATTATTTTCATTCTTTCTAACATTTTTCTGTCTCATATATCACATAAAGGAAATGAAGTAGGAAATAATGATTTAGATTGACTTCTTTAGGTGTATTCATGCCGACCTCTACTATTTTTTCTTTAAAATTTGGTTTTATAACCTTCATTTTAGTTAAAAAATCTGAATAATATTTTATTATATGTGTGTAAGAGTATTCATTCTTCCATTTTTTCACAGAAAAATACATATGAGTATTTGTGTGGCTAACAAGGGTTAGTATGTTTGTAATTTTAATCCCTGTAGAACTTTTGGAGACAAATTATTTTAGAGAATTTGTCTGTTTGTTTGTTGATTGGTTGGTTGGTTTCTCAGCAAACTGTCAATAGTGCACAGAAATCCCCTGCATATGCATAGCCTTTCCAATAACCAGCTTCTTGCAGAAAACTAATACAGTCAGTAATTGATTAACCTCACACAATACATCATTATCCACAAAAGTTAATAGTTGACACTACTTTCAGCTTTGATTTTGGAGCCCATACAGGCTTTGGCATATGTACAATTCACCATCGTAGAATCATATGATGGATTCCAACTGTCATAAAAATCTTCTGCTTAACCATTGTTTCTATGATCTCTATTCCAGATTTTGTCAGCTACTAATCTTTTTGTGGTATTTCTAGATCTTTCTTTTCCAGTGTGCCATATTTTCAGTCAATATAGGATTTAAAGGTTTCAGAATAATATCCTTTAGTGAATAATGAGTTTCTAACTTTCCATTATTTTATTGCTTTCTCATTTATATATTAATTTATTTTGTGGGCATTGATATGAGGGAGTGTGTGTGTCTGTGTATGTGTTTGTATTTGTGTATATAAAACCATGTCACCATGCATACCACATTACATATGGTCAGGTCAGGGATCAATTTGCAGCATCTGGTACTCTGCTTCCACCATGCAGGTTCTGAGGATCTAAAGATTATTCTCCGGTCATCTGGCGTTGGAAAAGATACATCCTTAGCAGAATATAGTCCTCTCTCATGGATTGATAAAACACTACTCTTCTTTACTCTTTTCTCTCTAAGCAGGTGATGAACTGTATTTTTCTTATTTATAGATTTATACAACATTAATGTCTTTCTACAATCTCAATAAAATGAATACTTTATAATTGTGAATATGTTTAACACAACTGATATAATATTGTCAGTAATAAATGTCTATATCTTCCTACAATGGTGATGACCAAAATAATAAGTTCCATCAATTACAAAAACTATGTTATTGTTTTTAAATTTATTGTGAATATGAAAGACTTAGTGCTAAATAGAGGTAGAAAGTATTTTTTCCTTTATTTTTTATTTCTTCAAGTTATACCTCAATCGCAGTCCCCTCCCTATTCCCCCCTCCAGTCCCACCCTCCCACCCTATTCCCCCATCCTCTTCTCTTTTTTTTTTTCTTTTAAGTTTAAGGTATATCTTATTTCCCCCTACAGTTTCTCCTTTCAGTCCAACAAATGGCTCTTTCTCTTATAATAATAAATACAATACAGTACAGCAGAGGTAATTAGACCACAGTTATGAGGGTTATATGGCTTAGCGTACATTCCCAATGTCCAGTCCATATGTATTTGGTACCTGACTTTAACATTCTACTATCTAACCATCTCCATGAGTTTAAAGTTCTATATCTGACACAATATTCATACTAACTTGCAACACAATTTTAAAAGTATCTTCTTATATCTATAACACTCTCTTGACTCCTAAATAACTCAAAGTTTAATTATGAGACTCGAGATATCTGTTCTTCAACCACCTCAGAGACCTGAGAGGGATAAATATATCTGATTTTATAGGAAGAACAGGGCCTGCAGCTTCCCAAACTAAGAAATGACATACCAGTGGCTGCCTAGACAGTTCGCATTTTCTCTCCATATATTACTGAATCGATCGTCAGTCGTTTGGCCCCGTTTCTTGACAGACATTGATTGTTGAGCAGGGGTTATGAAGGACTTACCTACCCTGTCTTGGCAGAGCTAGGCTGTCAACTTACCTGCTTCCAGGTCTTGTCCTTTTTGGACAGCATTCTGTCTACAGTTGAGGCAAGGGGCTTTTCCTACCAAGAGATAGGCTTGCGACTAATTCAATCATCTCCCACTGGAGATTCTTCGATGCTCATCTTCTACTTGGAGGAGAATAGGGGGTGCTGTCAGGAGTTGATATGTCTTGATATAAACAAATGGAGGTCAGTCTGGCGATACCTTAGAAAACTTGGAATAGCTTTGCCTCAGGACCCAGCCATACTATTTCTGGGTATACACCCAAATGCCTCTTCACAGAATCATAAGGAAGTTTCCTCATCTATGTTTATAGCAGCCTTATTTGTAATAGCTAGAAACTGGAAACAACCCAGATGTCCCTCAACTGAAGAATGGGTTAAAAAACTGTGGTACATCTACACAATGGAATACTATTCAGCTATCAGGAACAATGAAATTATGCAATTTGCAGCCAAATGGATGGAACTAGAAAAGCTCATCCTGAGTGAGCTGACCCAGACTCAGAAGGACACATCTGGCATCTATTCACTTATAGTAGGATTTTAGCTATATAGTAGAAGGTATCGATACTACAACTAACACACCAAAGGGAACTTGGACATAGACTTTTTATTTTTAATTTTTAATTTTTATTTATTTTATATATATATATATATTTTATAATTTTTTTTTCTATTTTTTAGTCTTTTTTATCTATTTGACGGCTTATTGGTTTGCTTGTTTAGTAGTTCTCTCTCCAGGGCAATGAGACACTTTTCACTGATGGTACTGCTTCGTAGACCCCCAATGAATGAGGAGGCTCTTGGCCCTCATACAACCTCTCAACTGAGATGAGGGACTGTTATAGAAGGACACCCCACCCCAGAGAAATGGGATGGAAGGGTTAGGAGGTAAAGAAAAAAATGAAATGTGATGTTTCAGCCTTTTACTACTAATTGTCATAAACTGTTTAGAATAATTAAGAAATGCAAACTAATGGTTTTGCAAGCTGGTCATTCTGTTAGGTACTATGACAGCCTATTATAGTTATTTTCTAAGCTAATCAGAAATAAAGCTGCTAAGAGACAAGCAATATCTGCTTACCCTAATATAAGAGATATACAGGGCCTCTTCAAAAACCTCAAGAGATCTGCAGAATATGGCATTCAAAGATGTTTTCATAACTTTAGATTTTTTAATATCAAGGAAGTATTATTTTTACAGGTTATATTTTTACCAGATATTCATAGCTACAGAGAAAAATTTTGAAAAAATATGTTTTATATATATATATATATATACACACACACATTTTTGTAAGAAGTAGCAAAAATTTAAAATAATTTAAACAAATACCCTTTTAAGTTTAATGATATCTATTCCAACAATCTCTTTAAATATCACTTATTTTATAAAAGTGTTTCAAATGGATTAATAAACAAACAAAAATAAAATGTATGAATCTTAGAAAGGAAATGTTGAGGCTGAGAACTAAATCAGAAAGGGGGTGTATAGGAAAGGGTGGTTTATAGAAAAATCAGAATATATTATATACATGCATGAATGTACCAGGAAAAAGTTGAATGAAAAGGAACATGGAGAGATTAATTGAAATGTGATATAACAATGCTATCATGTATATTTAATATTGTGAAAATGAGATTTTTATATGGGAAATTATATAATTTATAGACTTAAATCTCACCATAGTCCTTTTAATCCTAAACATTTATGTCTATCATTCTCATTTCAAATTTTACTCCCAAGTCCAAAATAGTGTTTCTTGAAGAATGTTGTCAAGAAACTAATGGAGCATTTGTCTTTGGTAACAGAATAAGTGTGAACAAGTTTTCTCATTTTAAATTCCCTGTTGTTTCTGTATCTATAAAACCAATCATACATAACAACAATTTATCTCCTCCATTTTTCAAATCCTCCTAACAGCAATGTTGTGCCTTTTAAAGAGATAATATTTCATAAAATATAATAAGGCACCTGTATTTTATATATTACTTAAAATCAACATAAATTAATATCATATCTGCTAGAAACAACAGTTTTTACTTTATTGCATCTTGATGCAGTGTATCATGACCAAAATGGAGGGGAATTTACCAAATTTTCTTAATAATTATTTTTAATTTCACAAGTGTTTTATTCTAAATGATAGAAATATAAATATCTCAACTTGATTTTAAATTGTATCATTGCCTGATATGAATACTTTTGCACTAAAAACAATAAGAATAATGCACATGTTACATATTTCTGAAAATATGTGGAGGGAAGGAGAAGATGGGGAGGAAGATATTTGTACAGATATAAATACACTACTTTCTTACTTCAAAATTCCTGACAGGAAGAAGTGAGTTTTAAGAGTTTCTGGGGTCAGATCCTTGTGTACTCATTGACAGAGACGATAATGATGCTCCTGACAGCACTGAGATACTGCACACTGTATGACAACAGGCTTGAAAAGACATCACAGAAGGTGATAATAATGAGGATCAGCAGGAGGACATATTTCAGGCTGCGAGGCTGGGAAGGTATCATTCATTTGATGGAACAGGCTGAGTTCCACATCCATGTGGATGTCATTCTTTTTTATTGAGAATCCTGCTGAAATAGATATCCTATATTGTAGGAAAGACTTTTGCTGCAGTTTAAGAGACTGCAAAATATTCTTCATGCCACAGCAGGTTGGCAAAATGATAAATCCACAAGCGGGGAGGAAATTTGAAAAGCAAGTGAGTCAAGAAATCACCTGTGGATTTTAATTACATGATAAATCTGAGACAGTATGTGAAAGTATATTTTACATTCTACTTATTAATATTGAAAGTAAATATTGGCTTTATTGACCTTTGTCAATCATATTAAGTACATGTGGGATTAGGCCAATTTCAACATTTTAATAGCAACATTTCCACATCTACTGAGAAGATTTGTCTCAGCTTGCTGTTTATAATAAAAACATTATTTACCTAGGAGTGGACATAAAGAGGGCAGAATCCTCCAATCCCTCAATTATGTACTATTATATAGTTATTCCATCTGAAGTGTATGTTCTGTCTTGATGGGAGAAGGGAGATGTGTAAGTCTCAGAAAGTAAATACAACTCAGAGATCTCAAAAATCTCAGAAAGTTACAACCTTCACAAGGACTCTCGACAAAATTCTAAAACTAGCAAACAATCACTAGTAAGGAGAACTCTCCAGCATAACAAACATCTAGAAAGTTCTCTATTTGAGTTTTCTCTTCCTGATTAAAGCAACAATTATGATCAGTTTACAAGAGCAGGTTATATATCTTCATCTTTTTGTATATTCACATTTGTTTCAAACTATTTGAAAATGAAATGAATTATATATAAAATTTCATGGTGGAACTCATTGAGCTGACATTATAATGTGTAGAGTTTTTGTTCAAGTTGTCCTTTAGTGTGCATAACCCAGAAAAAAATTCCTTAATTAAAGATAAGATGGAGATATTCTGCACTATCATGCTTACAGTGCCTATAACTCCATCCCCTTAAAAGAATACCAGGTTTGGCACGATGGGAAAACTGAGGGAAATGCTTTCCACATATAGCAACAATAAGGATGAGAATAAATTGCACATTTTGACTCTAAGCTTTCCTGCTCATTTAAAGAAATGCCTTTATTCTCTATTAGTAATTCAGCCTCTAATACTGTAGTCCCCAGAATTCTGTTTTTAGCTCTGGCATCCCTCTCCATGCTTAGTTATATTATTCATGCTGATGCTTCACAATGTTATATATTTATCTTCCTTATGACTCTCACTGAGCTCTCAAAGTTCTTCACTCAGTTTTTTTTATGCTGTTCCAATAAATGGTTTAGAAAATGTTTTAAAATCACTTTTCAGCACAGAAGGTTTTGTTCCAAATATCTTTTCTCCCCATTAAGTAAGATTTTCACTTTCAGCTACTCAATTGTTGGTGTCAGAAAAATCTTCTTATGAAGTCTGAGTTTTACCAACCAAACATCTTAATTTGTCTACACATTTTAACAATAGATCAGTTTTCTTCCCCAAGTATCTTTTTCTGCATGTGTACATTCTATAATATACATTGCACTCTTAATGGACAAGTAAAATAAACTCTGAAGGCAGAAATTATGTAGCATAGTTCACTCTCAAGTAAAACGAATTGATATATGCAATTATCTATTGGTAACTCTATGTTTAGTAGATTCTATTGTTTTTCTCATTTACTGTAAATTTTTGAAGTGTATATGCCATCTTTAAAGAAAGTACATATATGGCATTCCTGTGTGAGTTTGTCCCTGTCTTCACTGAGTCTCTTTAAGAATGCCCTATCTCATCACAAGTATTTATTATACTAGAAAACTGTCATCTTCAGCACTGCTTCTATGCAGTTAAAATTATTTGTAAATGGTACTCAATAAATCACAGATTGAAGAGCAAATAATGTAGTGATAAACACAAATATACTATAAATTATAAAAAGTAAAGATATTAATAAATGAGAAACATCTGGCCTATTCTTAAGGACTTCAAGCTATTGTAATATATTTTTATGTTATTTTGTGAATTTCACAACATGCACCCTGTTCCCAATCATCTCCTAACTCTGCTCAGAGCTGCCCTCCACCATTTCAAACTCTCTGAACAGAAAAAAAAAGACATTGTAGAATCTCTATTATATGACAGGGTGCCCCACAATATTCCCTTTGGCCACACTTTTTTGCTTGCAAATATTCATTATAATGACTGCTTGGTCTGGGATGAGGCTTCTATCTTCTGCTGCTTTGTCAATACTGGAACATCACAGGGTCTCCTATCATATTATACCCTGTTGTTTTCCTTTGTCATAAGAATCCTATAGTTTTGGGTCTAGAACTGGCCTCTTCATGCACTCCAGCAGTTCATCCATGGAGTAGATGTTGAGATGGGCCAACTCAAAGTCTTTGTTCTGGGTCTGTAACCCTTATGTCCAGAACTAGTTCTACTGTGCCACCAAGGTAAGGTGCAGAGCCTGCTCTCCCGAGTGCTGCAGCAGATAAGGGGCTGGGCCAGCTCTCCTGCTCTCATAACCCTATCAGGGCCAACTCTCCCACCTGGTACCTGTGGTGAAGGCAAAAGAGAGTGGAGTGGATCTCCCCCTTGCAAATACCACCACTCAGTGGACAAGAGTCAGGACCAGCACTCCTGGGCTCATAACCTCGGGGCTTGTTCACCTGCAACCCCCATATCCAGGACTAGCTCTACTGTGCTGCCAAGATGAGATGCAGAGCCTGCTGTCCTGAGTGCAACAGCTTGTGAGGGGTAGGGACAGCTCTCCTGCTAATGTGACCCTTTCGGGGCTAGATTCTTGCCCATTACTGGTGTGAGGGAAAAAGGGAGGAAAGGGGATCTGTCCTTCAAAAAAATCACTAAAAAGCAGACAAAAGGCAGGGCTGGATCTCCCACACTCACAACTCCTGGGGCCAGCTCACCCACAACCAAACATTCAGGGTCAGCTATACTATGCTGGTCAGGTGAGGTGTAGGATCTCCTCTCCAGAGTACTGATGAAGAAGAGGATCAGCACTCCTGCTCTCTTGATTCTAGGACCAATTGTTCCTCCTACTATGTGATAAGTGAGAGAGGAGAGGGTATTTCTCTCTCATCCATTCCACCACAGAGAGATAAGTAGTAGAGCAAGCTTTCCTAAGCTTGCATCCTTGGGGCCAGCTTACTTGCAACTCCAGAAATGTATAGACCCTGCTCTCCCAAGTATTGCAGTTGTCTAGGGGCAGAGTTGGCTTTCCTGTTCTCATGCTTCTAGGACCAATTTACCCATAATGTCTACATGGGTGGATGGCCAGTATAAACAGCCATCAGACATCAACATGTCCCCAGGTGGCAATCAAAACCTGGGATGTCCACCTGACTTTTGATGGTAACAGATCCCCGCTTTTGTAGGTCCACACATCCATACAGGAGCCATTATCAACAGAGGCCAGAATTCTACAATGGTCCCAGGTGGTATCACCAGCTACTCACATCAAGTTGTTCCACACTATCCTCAAGCCTCTTGATGGTGTTTCTTAACACTGTTCTGTTTTTCTTTCTCTTCAATTTCTCCACCACTTATTTACTTCCCCAGGGTCTCTGGGTGTCTAAACTTGTCTTAGGAGTAGTTCTTGTCAGGAGTGGTAAACATGTCAGGAGCACTATGCCCCACTTGCACATTGCTCATTATGACACTTGGCAGGGGTAACCTCCACAAGAGTCTGATCACAAGGCCTGTGTGGCACCAGACTGGTTTTCATCTCAGGCTAGCTCCCTGTCCAGGACCCATAGTACCAGTCTAGTGTTTATTTTGGGCTCATGCTTTACCCAGCTCTTCCAAGTGGCCATCTGCTCAGGGCCCATGGTACCAGTCAGGATTTTTCAAGCCTCTGGCTTCCTTTTTTGTCCCAGGAGCCCATCTGGTGCTTGGTTGGTGCTGAACTGGTGGTCTTCACAGGCTAACTCCCTGTCTGAGAGTCCTGGTGCTGAACTGGTAGTGGTTTCGGGCCACCTTGTTTTTCTCAGGGGATGTTAGGCTACTAGCCACTCAGATGCTCATAGGTCAGAACATGAAATGTAAACATAGCCTCTCTCCTCTCTGCCATCTAGTGATGCCTATGTGACACAGCAACCAATCTGAAATGCCTCGAGGGGCATAGTTATTCTAATATTCTTAACATATTTCTCTTCTAATTTTATGTGGAAATCAAATGATACACCCAGTTATTTCAGACATCATGAACATGACTGTTAAAAACATTCCTAGATTTCTTAAATTATGACCCTTGATATTCTTTGAAGCCATAGTTCATTTTCACAGATGTATCTCTTTCTGGGTCACTATTTAATTCAAAACATCTCTTCCAAGAAATGGTATATGTTGCACATCACTAATAAACTAGATGTTAATGCATATCCCTTTTTTCTTTAATTAAAAATTTTTTCTTTTACTTTTAATTATGTGAATGTGTATGTCTGTTAGTATATGTACATGTTGTGGATTGCCTTGGGGGCTACAGATGCTGGATTATCAGGGAAATGGTATTAAAGACAGTTTTTAGATTTCTGACCTAGATTCTGGGTACCTAATTCAGGTTATGTGGACAAGATGAACATACTTTGAATGATTGAGCTTATTTTTTTCTCCATTTTAGTTTATGAGTATCAGTGTTTTGCCTAGATATGTGTCTGTGCACCTCATGTATGCAGAAGAAGATGTAGGATTCCCACAAACTGTAGTTGCCAACAATTGTGAGCTACTAAGTGTGTACTGGGAATCAGACTAAGGTCCTCTGGAAGAATACATGATACTTTTAACTACTCAGCAGTCTCTCTAGCCCAACATTCAAATTTTAAAGATAAATTATATGGAAGGTTGAGAAAATATCTTCCATTCACAAATTTTTGTAGTGTCCTGCTATTGTGGTTTTATTTTATAGTGCAGAAAGAATAAGTCTTGAATATTATTTTGTATGAGAATTCTATTTTTGAATGCCTGGTACTTAGCCTGATTTATGAATCCAATTAAATTCAGTGCCCTCTTTTTCTCTCTTTTCCTGTAAATTGAAAAGCAGATCTTTCTCTGTGATGCAGGTAGATATTAGTGTGAATAAAACCTTAAACTAGAAAGGGATCGAGAGAGTATGAAAATAGATAGTTGGGAAGACTGAGCACAGTTCACAAAAGGATACATGAGTCATAAAAGAGAAAAGGCTTGTGGGTGACCTTACAAGGAGAACCAGGAATAGGGAGGGGGGACATGAAAGGACACACTTGTTCCACAATGCTGTAAGGGCATCTAATGCTTTGTATATTAGCTTGAAAAGTGAAATGAATAAAATAAAAAAACACATAGAGCTATTAATGTGCCTGGACAAGAACTTTACTGAGATAAGTTTGTTGGTTGGGTTTTGAGACCATAAATGTCTCTCTTTCCAGGAATGACCCTCTGCTTTAGGATGACACACTGCATAAATGTGATGTTGTGACCTACACCTCTCACTTCTCCCTCTGGGCTTTAGCTCCCTGGGAACTTTCAGAGGAAGCAAGACCAGAAAGTAATCCAGCAAAACCTTTTTCAACTAAACTAATCATTGGTATATAATTAAGATACCTGATGTTAATATGTTTTAATGACTTTTTAAAATTTTAACCATTTATTTAATTCACTGAACAAAACTTTATTTAATAATGGTTCTGATGCACTATGCACTAAATTCATATTATCAATCTGAAGACAGATGCCATAGATCACTACAAGGAAACTGTACCTTTTCACTCAAACACAGGAGATACACTTACAAATTTATAACAGCTACAACATCATGCACAAGACATGTGAAAGCCTAAACCAGACCAAATCCCAACATGGAGAAGGAGTTGGGCATGAGCTCAGAAGTACTATCAGTTCTTTTTATTTTTTAAGCTGTATTTCCTTTTTTTTCCCAATATCTCCCTCATTTAGTCCAATCAAAGGCTCTTTTTCTTATAACAATAAATACAATACAAAGCAGTAAGAATAGTTAGAAACCAATTACGAAAATTATAAGGTATAACATACATTCCCAATGTTCAATCCATATGTATTTGTCAACTAATAAGAATATTCTTCATGACTTTTAAATTTTTGTTTCAGTAGCAGCAAATTGTTATGTCTAAAATGTCCATCCAGTTGAGAATTTTATATTTAAATTTAAACTACTTTAAAACTTATAGTAAAAACCAATGGCTTCAAAGGTTTTTGTGATTGACATTCAACATTAAAAACTTTTTTTCTTAAGATTTATTCAACTGATACATAAAACCATAAAATAAAAACCTATTGCAATAGTGCAGTGCTGTTGTCAGATTTTATTAGTATTTCCATTGACCAAACTTCAAATTTGGGTGGGCATATTTATCCCTGTAATCTTGTATTATTCCTATTTGGTGAATATATTCACGCTTTTTCTTGTAATTTTTAAATATGTGCTGTATTGTCTTGATATATGATTGCTAGACTGTGCCATCACATCCTATGACTTTTCATCCCATTCTACCTTTAATTCTGTACCCATTAATCAACTTTTCTCACTCCCGTTACCCTTCATGGAAATTTGTTGATTTTTTTTGTTTCAAGTGATATTTTGTATTAACACTCAGGCCTATCTTGATCTCTCAAACAAAAAAAAAAAAATGTGCCTCAGAGAACAACACATATCTGGACTATAGGTGCCATATTGGATATCTGCATTAATATATTTTAAAATCCAAAAGGAATATATACTGTTATTGAAATCTTGAAAAAAAGTAAATCATACACAAACTTAAAAAGACTTCTTGGCTGCTATAAACATAGAAGAGGACATGTAGCTGTGGTTTGGTGAGGAATCATTTGGATTTATACCCACAAGTGGTAAGGCTGGGTCTTGAGGTAGAGCTACACCAAGTTTTCTAAAATGTCGCCACACTGATATCCATAGTGGTTGCACAAGTTTGCACTCACTCCAGCAATGGAAGAGTGTTCCCCATTCTCCACAACCTTGCCAGCATATGCTGTCATTTGAGGTTTTCATCTTAGCCATTCTGACAGGCGTGAGATGAAATCTCAGAGTTGTCTTGAGTTGCACTTCTCTAATGAATTAAGGATGTTGAGCATTTCTTCAAGTGTCTCTTGGCCATTAGAGTTTTGTCTTTTGTGAATTCTCTGTTTAGCTCTGTTTCCCCCCTTTTTTATTGGATTATTTGGTTTCTTGGTGTTTAATTTCATCTCCCCAACTATGTTCATAGCAGCTTTATTTATAATAGTTAGAAACTGGAAACAACCCAGATGTCCCTCAACTTACCAATATATTAAAAAAAAAAAAAACTGGGACATTTATACAGTGGGATACTACTCAGCCATCAGAAACAAGGAAATCATGATGCAATTTGTTGCCAAATGGATGGAACTAGAAAAACTCATCCCAGGTGAGCTAACCCAGACTCAGAAAGATGCGCATGACATATATTCACTTATAATTGGATTTTAGTCATGTAGTACAGGATAACTATTTTACAACCAACACAACAAAAGGAATAGGAACTTAGACTTTGATACCTGTTAGTGGGACACTTTACCCTAGTGGAGCTGCCATGTAAGCCCCCAATGTAAGAGGAAGCTCTTAGCCCTCAAATGACTGCTGAACTAATGGTAACTGATATGTGGGCCACCCCACACTGGAGGAGTAAGATAGGAGGGAGAGAGGCTAAATGGTGGAGGGGTGGGACCTAGAAGGGTAGAAGGATGGGGCTGTGATGAAGATATAACTTGAAGTAATAAATAAACATTAAAAAAGTCTTCTTCAATATTCACAGGTACAAAGAGTAGACTTCTGACTTTCATTAAGGTTGGAAAAGATACCCATGGGTCCCCAATCTTTCCTGAGCTGCTAATGACATAGTAGTTTCTGAATGAGTAATCACTGGGGGAATATATTTGAAGAAGATGTATTCATAGGCTTAAAAAATGGAGAAGCTGCCAGGCAATGGTGCCACATGCCTTTAATCCCAGCACTTGGGAGGCAGCGGCAGAGGCAGGTGGATCTCTGTGAGTTTGAGGCCAGACTGGTCTATAGCGCTAGTTCCAGGACAGCCAACACTATACAGCAAAAAACCGGGTCTCAAAAATAATGGAGAAGGAAACAGGTAATGAGGACAAATATCATCACACTACATTGCCTGTCTCTATATATGAAAGTACAAAATAAACTACAAAGAAAGAATTTATATAAATAAAATATCTGAAATTTTTAAAATATAAAACAGGACAATATTAAATAAGGCACAATGCCAAGTTTGTAGAGTTCCTAATATGCTCATTTGTATGATCTGAACTAGTATTACTATAAATATCATTTTATACTAACAGGTGAAAAAACAGGCCAGTAAGAATGACTTTCTGCCCAGTTACAACTATCACCAACTGCTTAAAATCTATACATAGTCTTTGTGCTGATGGTGTCTGATACCTATGTAATGAATGTGGTCTAGTTACCCAGAGAAGTATTACTCACTTTATTGTGTTTTACTTTGTCCCCATAATTTTTACTTTTGAGATTATAATTCTAATACAAAAATGGTCCATATTCTTTCTTCTCTCTAAAACTTACCTGCTTTCCTTCAAATTATCTTTTCTTTCAAAAATTATTGTTTGAAACATTTATCTATATGTACATGTATATGCATATGCATATGTTTATTTCTAAGTAGAATGTGTTTCTATTAGGTTCAGCAATAGAAAGATAAGCTCGGTATTCTCTCAAGACATCCCTATTCTATATGAATTTTATGATTCATGGTTTAAAGTGCTCAGTTTCCCAAAACACTAAAGAAAAATTTTCTAGGCTTTCCCTGGATTTCTAGACCATCAAAATTTGATATTTTTAAGTAAAAGAAAATTTATGTTGATTCACACCTTTAATGAATGAAGTCCATCATGGCTCAAATGGCATGGTGGCAGAATCATGCAGACATATGTCTGGTCCTTGAATAAAGATAAGAGAGGAATGGGACCAGGTTATAAGCTTAAAGATCCACCCACTAGCAACCAATTTCCCCTATGTAAACCCCACCATCCAAAAGTTTTACAACTTTCCCATACTGCACCACCATCCACTCTGGACTGAATTTTCAAATCACAACTTGATTCCCAACTACTACCTTGCAGTACATAGTGCTAGAGCCCCCAAATCTATAATTTCAAAATATAAACTATTTTCCCTTTGATTAAAAATAGTCTTTTGATACATATATATTTTAATTTTTATTTTATTTATTTTACATACTAAGCACAGTTCCCCTTTCCTCTTCTCCTTCTAACTCTCCTCCCATCTCTCCATTCCATTCCTCCTCTGTTTCCCTGCAGAAAAGGGCCAGTCTTGAAGGATATCAACCAGTCATGGTATATTAACTCTATCTACTCCTCCCAGTTCCTCCCTACCTCTATAAAACCTGAATCTGCTCTCTTTCTGTCTCTCATTAGAAAAGAACAGATTTTTGAGAGGTAACAACAAAAATATAGCAATATAAAATAAAATCTAAAAAACTTTCACTCTGAAGTTAGACAAGGCAAATCAACAAAAGGCAAAGAATGCCAACAGGGCCGGGCGTGGTGGCGCATGCCTTTAATCCCAGCACTCGGGAGGTAGAGGCAGGCGGATCTCTGTGAGTTCAAGGCCAGCCTAGTCTACAAAGTGAATCCAGGACAGCCAGAGCTGTTACACAGAGAAACCCTGTCTTGAAAAACAAACAAACAAAAAAGAATGCCAACAGAAAGAAGAGGAATCAGCTTGCACTCATTTATGTCTTCTGAATGACCCATAAAAGTTCTGAGCTGATAGCTAATGTTTGAAAACAGAGGACCTGGTGAAAATCTGTGTAGACCCCATAAATGCTGCTTCAGTCACTGAGTTTTCATGAGTTCTGCTCAGTTGATTGAGAGAGCCTCATTCTCCCACTGTCCTCCATCCTTTCTGGCTCTTAACTATTTTGTCACCTCTTCTAGGAGTTTCTTGTACTCTGAGGAAAGAGATTCACATGGACATACCACTTAGAATTGGAGACATGGCATAGTGGTTAAGAGCACTGACTGCTCTTCCAAAGGATCTAGGTTCAGTAACTAGCATGGTAGCTCAAAACAATCTGTAACTCAAGTTCCAGGGGTATCTGATACCCTCACACAGACATACATGTGTTATAAATATGAATTCACATTTTTCAATTTTAAGATTTCTGTCACTGTACATTTTTTGGAAGGAGGGTATATTTGTTGTTCCAAACAAACTGAAAGCTGAGTACTAAATAAAACTTCACTGAATAAAGTACCACCCATGTACTCTTACCAAAAAAAAAAAATAGTGTTCCTAATATGACAGGAAATAAAACAGCTATCTGGAGATTGTCTACTTATCTTAGGCTATAAGCAGAACACCATAGTTAAGGTATAAACAGTAAGTTCACAAATATAATAATCACATATGTGGTAGCTATACTGATACCTTGTGTTTCATATGAAGCAGAAATCTTCCTTTCAATTTCTGGTAAGTATTGCAAAGGAATTTTCATGAGTATTGCATTGTATCTGTAGAATTCTTTTAGTAAAATAGCCATTACTACTCTATTATTCTTCCTGGTTCTTGAGAATGGAAGATCTTTCCATCTTCTGATTATCTTCCTTAATTTCTTTCTTCATTGTGATAGAAGTTTTTCTTAAAACAGTCTTTCATTTGCTTGGTTAGAGTTACTTCAGTTGTTTTATTTAGTAGCCACAGAGAGACTGGACAACCTTATCTTATTCCTGAGTTTAGTGAAAATGCTTTTAGTTTCTCTCTGTTTTTATTTATGTTGACTATGGGGTTGTTGAAATAACCTTTATTATATTGAGATATGTCCCTTATATCCCTACATTCTCCAGGACTTATCATAGAGACATGTTGGATATGTTATAGGTCTTTAATGGATCTAATGAGATGATCATTTGTTTTTCTCTTTTAATATATTTAATGGTGGCTGGATTACATTTATCAATTTATGGATGCTGAACCATCCCCACATCTTGGATGAAGTCTACCTGATCATGGTGGATGAGTTTTATACATTCTGCATTCAGCTTGCAGATATTTAATTTAAATCTTCTGTATCTAATTTATAAGGAAAATTGGTCTGGAATTTCACTTCCTTCCTATGTTGTTGTGTAGTTTAGGTATAGGGGTAATTGTGTCATCATGAAAAGAATAAGGAAATGTTTCTTCTGTATATTTCTTGTGAAATCTTTTGAGAAGTGTTGGCCTTTGTTTGTTTTTTGAAAGTCTGTTAGAATTATGCATTGAAAACATCTATCACTGGACTATTATGTTGTCTTTGTTGGTTGGGAGACTTAATTATTGCTTTGATTTTACTAGGGGTGACAATCTGTTTAAGTTGTTCATTTGATCTTGATTTAATTTTGTTAGGTATGATATGTAAATAAATTAATTCATTTCTTTTAGTGTTTCCTACTTGGTAGAGTACAGATTATCTCTGGAGAGAGAGAGAGAGAGAGAGAGAGAGAGAGGCAGAGAGAAAGAGTGTGTAGTTATGTTTCTGCATTTATCTCTAATTTTATTAATTTTTATCTTCTCGCATCTCATTTTAGTTCATTTCCCTAAGGGTTTATCAATCTTAGAGTTATTCTCAAAGAACAAATTCTAAGTTTCATTGATTCTTTGTTTTTATTTTGTTCTTGCTTGTTTGTTTTTATTTTATCTTAGTCCTGAGTTTCATTATTTTCACCATCTACTCCTTTTGGATATTATTCCTTCTTTTTTGTTATAGCTCTTTTGGGTGTACTATTGAGTTACTAATATGTTGCATGTCTAACTTTTTTTTGTATTTTTTTTCTAACTTTTTTTTATGTGGGTACTTAATATTATGAAATTGTCTCTTAGAACTGTCTTGTGTCTTATAAGTTTAAGTATGTT